>MNPL01005733.1:0-11295 GCA_002081605.1 Tropilaelaps mercedesae
TATATATATATATATATATATATAAACAACCGAAAGCAAGAAACTTAGATTTTGATAGAATGCACCAATCAGTATCCGCTGCACAGCACAGGAGAGGCGTCTATGACAACTCAGCCGAAAAAGTCAGTCGAATTTCGTTGCATTCATTAACGGGCTGTGCCGAAGAACTCGCCGTAGATTGTAATGAGAATCCCGTCTACCTCAACGTCGGCTGCAGGAAACTCTCTCAATGCCCAATCCATTCCCAATCCGTTTGCCTGTGGTTCTAGGGAACGGCAGAGCAACTAGCTTGAGCGATCAGGCAGTTTAGGATCGACGCGAAACAATTCTGACTCTAATTGCTCAGAACACAAATCCGAGCACTTACAGTTGGCAAGCAGTTCAAGCTATGTGCATGTATGTATGTTGGTCTGGCTGAGCAGCATAAACGGATGCTTATACATTTGTGGGTATGGACGCTTATGTTCCAATATCTTTAAACTATACGACATCGCAGTCAGTTGATACAAAAGAATTTTAATATGGATGCAGTGATTCATCATGTAAAGGAAGACATAAGCCCGCATATAGTCCCATAATGCTATGTCAATCGCGAAAAATAAGTTAATTATGCGAAAATCTACTACAATATGCATGAACCTGTTTGCCTCGTAGTAATTTTGATTGATAGCGATTTCCTTTTCCTTGCATATTTTTACATCTTTATGGAAAACAGAATCCAAAATAGACGGTTTCTTACTAGTCGCTTTTACTAAACGACTAACTAACCCGCTCAATTGTGCGGAATCATGAGATCAGTCTGAATAGAGTTCGCATGTGTTCTCTACCCTCAATAACCAACCGTTACGATCGGGTCTTACGCCCCATCCTCAACTAGGGGCACCGAAACCAGTCACCTTATTGGGAATACAAATCGTAATTATTTGCCCAAGTCCAAAAGAGAAGTAGTAGTAGTAATTGAGTAAAGCTGACTCCACTTTCCTAGCTTCAACTCAAGACTGGTAGGGATAGTGGCTGGAGTTTCTTGGCAGGAAGATGGCGAAGGAAATCTCGGTGGCTAGTTTCTATTCTTATTTCCCTCTTTTCGAATTGCTTTGTTACTGCTGCTGCTGCTTTTCGAACAAAGGTTTTCCTTGCCTCCCGATCCTCCAGTCCGTTGGACCACCAGGCTGCGGCAGCGGCGGTGGCGCTAAAGAAACAGGCCGCGACCCGGCGGCAAACCAAATGCGCAGACGTAGGCTACAGTAGCCGTAGTGTAACGGGTTGAGACGAGACAAATTAACCTGGAACGACAAAAAAGAAAACGATACACATACTTGAACAGCGGGCATTGGTCGATCCTGTTTTCAAAAAAGGGAGAGAGTTAAAACAGGTTGCTTATTTAAATTTGCTGCCGGGAACTTCACACACGGTTTGAGTTTTTAAGAACAAGGATTTACAGGTTCATTATATAATCACCTGCGTGATGTGAACATGACAATTATAAATAAAAATATTTCGTAAAATGGAAGTTTGGTTCGAAATTTGATGTTTCTCAATATACATGTTTTACTACAATCTATTTTAATTCGCACCTCACTAGTATAGGGTATGCACAGAATTGCGCATTAACAAACAAAAAAGGTCTAAGGTTGAAAAGGTCTAGCTCGTTTATTACCTTATTTACATCAAGTAGTCGATGAATATCTCAAATTAGCTCAAAAATGAAAAATTCTTGTGTATAATGCATGCAACACAACGTTGGGTAATTTATCTCCTTGAGGTTCAGAAAGCCGCTAAGCACACGTTTCATATGAGCATAATGCATTACTATCAACAACTATGATCCGTGGAAAAATATCCAGCTCAAAAATTTGGCACCCTTATCAACATACTGTTTAAATGTGAATTCGGTCCTACATATTTGGTAGGACCACCGATAATGTAGTAGGGTATTTAAAGCAACCACGTGCATGTTCCTTCGTTGTCGCGTAGTATAAAAACGTTAATCAAGCTTAGTGTCGACTTTTCAGCGAAGCACACGAAAGCCTTCAAAGCATTGACCCCTGCATCGCATTCATAGGAAATCGCTCGACAAAAAGATAGAAGAGCTCAAAGCGCTTGTTGCGGCAATAGCAAAAGAAGACCAATAAACATGATGCATAACACCATATCCGATTGATTAACAGGCAGGGCAGAGCCAGTTTCCGTGATAACTCCGTGAGAAAAAGGCACTATGAAAGCCAACAGTTTAGCACTATGAACACACCCAACTCAGAATAGAAATGCTACTCAACCTAACGGTATGCTTTCGCTCAGCAGTCCACACTATCTTGACTGGATTTCCCGAAGGCGAGGAAAATCATGTTATTAATCTTTAGTCTAGTACAGACCCCTTCTCCACAATATAAGAGCATTGCAGTATGTACCCTCATGAACAAAATTCCAGGCAGCCGTTCAGGTACGTACCGTAAGGTGTGATACCGAGGCGCAGAGAGCGGGAGAGGTAACATGTCCCAACCCAAAGAATGCTTTTACATACAAGAAACACTGAAACTGAATCAAAAAGGAGGGTTGAAGATGAAAAGCAATGAAGGCTTTGAGGGCGAGTTGGGTTGTTAAGAACCATCAGATCCATATGCGGTAGCTATTTTTCTTGATGCGGGTTATCTGACTTGTCTTTTTCTACCGTATTGCGCCTAATTCTCTAATCCCCGCACCTGTATTATCTGGCATAGATCCGCATTAGTTGCCTTAGGCAGCTGTACAAGTAAAAAGCATTAAGCGTATGACACCGAGGAGAAATGCAAATAGAGAATTTGGGTTGGTGGAATTGGGACATATATTGCTTTCCCAAAAATGATGAATGAGGGAAAGCATCGTATGTCCATCACCAATTATACTATTGTAAAATGGTGGCTTAATGAAACAGTAACTACGTGATGGAATTTATGATGTGAACAAGTGACACTTTCCAAATATTCAGTAGTACCTTTCTTAAAAATATAGATTAGATTCAATAGGTCGAACCTGACATATAGCCAAGTTAGGAACAAGAGATCAATTATAGCAGCATAAAGTTGTATTCATTCAGACAACTCTGTACCACTCGACATTTTTGTGAAAACATCACGCCAAATGAGTGAAAGTGTTGACTTAGTAATCTGTTATGCTATTTTTTATAGCAAACCTCTGCTATTGTGAGAGACTTATTCGATGCGGTCTATCTGTTTTAAATAATGATACGTTTTATCTGAGAAGAAATTTAAGTTGCTACAGCTATTCTCGTTAAATCATATTTATAGGTGGCGTTATAAGAGATAACAAATATATTAGCGTCCAAAGATGTACTAACACTGTGCCCATAAAACGGATCGTTCTGAAAACCGCAATTCAATTAATCAACCTCCTTTACTGGAAGGCAGAAATAAATTGCTCCAGTTTTCCTTCACGTTAATTCAAGCATAGTGGCGGCTTTCGTAGCGGTCCTTGATTCTCTCACGCTTTAATTTTCGATTTTCGGCCGCCAGCTGCAATGAGTTCTTCCCAACTCCCAGTAGTTGTGGCGGTGCCACAGCGGTCCGCCGTATAGTAAGCTACTAACGACCGACAGAGTCCCTTTGGAACGAAGTCGGCGGAGAAACGACCTCTTTCTGCCTATTTCCCTCTCACATTCCAGTGATCGAGGGAGGAAAAGAACAATTGGCCACTTTTAATGAATCAATTCTTCTTTGTTCTTCTCAAAACAGTTTTCGACCAAGCTAGATGGTGACACATCATTGTACCTTGTATTTGCCGTTGTATACACAGGATAGCGAATGAAGCCAATCTTTGGCAGGTCCAACTATAACGACGTTTTATAGAAGGAGCTTATCTTCTCCCTTCCTTGAGTCCCGATCAGAGCCGTTAGCGCGACGCGGCAGAGCGCCGGGTAGGACACCAGAGTGAAGTGGAAAAGTGGTCTGCTGAAAGAATAATGCCTTCAGCGGATTCCTCGTTCTTTTATGAGGAATTTGGGAAAGTGTGGTTGTAGCAGGGAGATTGCGGCAGAAAACCGATTTCTGAAAAATCGTTCACTTTTCTCTCACAAATTTACGTGCTGGGAGACCCGGGCGCGAGAGAAAAGCAGGGTAAGCCGCCGAAATCTCATAAAGCTGGTCAAAAACTGCCCCCGCAAATCATGTTTTGAAACCTAGGCGGAATTTCAGACTGATAAGCGTAAACGTGAACACGGTTTTGACTAAAAATTCGGTTAACGTTTTTTTGAACAATGTTGTATGAGTTTTATTAGAATTTAGAAGTACAATTGGGAACCCGCGTTGAACGTGGAATGCGACTGACATTAAATCTGAGTTCAACATGAAATACAACCCAATGTTCCACGAGTGTAAAGACTAGTCCAAATCCTACCGACAACAACAACAATAACGCCATCATCATCATCATCACGAGCAAAAACAACGAAAACAACAACAATAATAATAATAATAGCAACAACAACAGCGGCAGCAGCGGCAATTTTTCGATGCAATTTCTCGACTTACCAGTAGTTTTATTTGGAGCATTCGTTCTAGGATTCTCAGATCGCGAGTAATTTAACCACCTTACTATGCAGTATGCCAATTGTCTTCTTCTCTTTATGTGTACTGCAGTTCATTTGAAGATAAAGGTATATATCCTCGGAGTGCAAGTTTTGTTCTTTTTTTGTCAAATAGTTTGTCAGATGCGTGACGTGCAATGTGTAATTCCGAGAGCTTTTTAGAAGTCTTAATGGGACAGGAGCGCTTGCTTATAGGACGGTTTACTTTCGAAATGTATTGCGTAAATCTTCCTCTTCCGTAAAGCGGGTTCCTTTATGCGTATTAACACGAGTCAGGTACCCTATCAAAGAGCACTCTGTGTGTTTTTGCAGCGACGTTGCGTAGGTGTCGTTTGACCTGACCTCGTACCGAAATTGACTGTTACCAGCACCTCCCTCTTCTGTCGTTGAGCTTTTCCTCGGCTTCGAGACGAGCGGATGAAACACGGATCAGAGACAAACCTGGCAATCGGGAGTGTTATACGTTTAAAAGGTAGTCGGATCAATGGCGCCCCTTGACTGAGCTTCGGACAAACGTAGAAAACGAAACTGAATCGAGCACGGGAGTATTGTGGGTGGTGGGGGAAAATCGAGAGAGAATGAGAGTTAGGGGGACCTGTTAATTAAATGAATCAACCCCCATTAGCTAAATGAGACTCTTGCCGTCTGCTCGACCAGGCGGCGGCTGGCCTCCGCTCTAGTGTCTTCTGTCTTTCCCATCTCACTGACTCCCATCGTTCGACAAGCGCGTTCCCTGGAATCGAGTCGATGAAACTCCTCCCTTCCAGCTGCTTTTCCTCACCGGCGCTTCCTTGTGCTGATGGCGCCGTCACACCATGAAACGCCCCTGTCTCGAATGCATGGACCATCAGCCGCACGGACCACATATCGAAATGCGAGCCGCGTACCAGAAAAGCGACACTAGGGGCTATCTTACGACCAGCGCGACGGTAACATCCATCTGTATCTATCTCCTGATGCTGCAACCGACTTTATCGCCGGCCGAGACACTTCTTCGTTTATGTGGTCGCCTCTTCTAGCTCCTTTCTAACCAAAGGCTCTGCTTTGCTTACCGTCCTGATTGAGTACAAATTCAAAGCAACAGTATTGCATCATCACGTAATGCCGCACTGCCATTAGCAGCTACAAAAAGCTTTGAGACTCGTCTATTTTCCTACTCTCTACTGTGGTTCAGTTTATGCACGTTCATTCATAATAAAATTAGCCTTTTTCAGAAGTTCGACAAGCGCAAGGAAACTTCTGTTCTGAATAACGATGCATGCAGCCCGGGGTCGTTAGAACAGTAACGAGGTAACACGTCGTATCGGGGATTGTTGTTATTCAGATTGATTTTGAGCCGCGAGAAGCCGCTGAACATAGATTGGACCGGATTGGGAGGTGGAGCTTTACGTTCCACCAAAGACAACAATTTTCATCTGCCTCATGTCACATATCAAAAGGCTGCAACAAGCTTGCGAATATTTGGGTTAAGCCCTTCATCTTCACGGGCAAAAGTAGCAGCGGCTTTCTGTCAGCATTACCCCCACCCTTTCGTATTTATTTTCTTCAGGAAAACACTGGCCACCTACAATACGATATAAAAGTTGCTTTTTTTAGCGATTCTACACAGCATTATCGCAGTAAATTTGAGAGATAAATTATGAAAAGTTGCTGTCAACATTTGCGCCCTGCGCTTGTTATCTAATCTTTAGTTGTATTCGTATGGATCACTTCGTAGATTAGCCTTGTCATCTGGAACACTTCGTACGTGGCCCACTATGGCCACGTTACCCCCAGGGATTCCCTAGGGACCTTTTTCTCTTTCCTAGAATGTTTCAATAGCAAGTGGGCGACAGCTACTTTTACACAAGAAAATTTTTCGGGGTGTAATAATGGACGTCAGTAATTTCACCCACGCATATATGCATACATATATGCCGAATTGTGGCTTTACAGGTTGTCTAAAACCCTTGGTGCAGTTTAATTTTTTTACAAAAGATCAATTAAATAAAATTAATAATAATCAACAGTCAAACTAAAAACTTCCAAACCGACTGAAATCTAGTGCCTATACATAGGCCCGTACAAATCATGCAATACAACCAAGCGGTTTGTCAGGAAAGTATACTGAACCCATACTTTGTTCCGTTGGGCTCAAAAACGATGAAAAAAATTATTCACGTTTTTTTTAAAGTTTGTGCAGAAATAATTCAAAATTTTAATACTTGAATAAGCGAGATCCTGTCTGCGAGACCCTGTCTACGAGCCCCCAATCGATCTATCAGCTTTCTCATCTCACTTTCTGATAATTTCTCCCTGTTGCACACCTTTCTATGGCGCTCCTCTGGTTGGCTGACTTCATCCCGATTTATTCTCCTCATTTTTGTCCTCGAGCATATCCCTTTTCACTTGGCCAATACAGGAACATAGAACCGTCAATGACATGCACATGCAACCAACCGAGAAAGCTATCAAGCTCCTAGTTGATGTCTCTCCTCTGTCATAGTATCACCACTGCCTCGCTACGGCCCAGTCTGGCCTCTAACCTTATCGACACCCGTTGCGTCGTCTGTGAAAGCTACGCTGAAGCCTAGTTGATGAGATTAACTACCTTCATCCCTGGCGTCACCTTCGCATCTACTGTTTATCAGGCCGCAATACGCCTGGCTAAAATCTCTTCACTCTTTGGCAATATTAAGGACTCGACGTACCCATCGACAAGACGATCAAGTAATAGCCACCATCTGCGGCTTTTCCTAGATACACATTTCTCCATAAGGCGGAGAACACTTGTCTTTCAAAGTGCGTATGAAGGTCATTGTAGGACGTTTAAATAAATCAAGCAGTAAATGTTCTTAGCGACCAGTTACGAAACGTGATGGAGATATACAGTTCACTTGACCTTATTTGTCTAATCGGGAATCACGAAATCTCGGAAGTTTTGTCTAACATTGTTTTTAACCACATCCAGTCGAAATTTAAACGAAATAATAACGGAGATGAAACATCACAAAAATGATTCAGGTAGGTGAGTTACCAACGTTGAACATTTATTACCGCTACGATGTTGTTGATTGGCCAGCGACTTTCTTTGCCGGCAAAGCTAAATACCCAGGTAGTGTTGTTGAGATATGGCTGAAACACTGGAATGTTTGGAACACATGACGAGAACAAATTGAGACAGGCGACATCAATCTGAGACAAAGAAACGGCTTAGTAGTCAGGACAGAGGTGCCCAGCTATTTCTGCTAGCTGGTGAACCCTGCGAGCATGACATATAGGGTCATGCAACTCGAATGTCATTTTGTTACATGGATTGAATGGGTATGAGAACGAAAGTAATGATGAAAGGAGCCTAATATGACAAATGACATTGCGACATCTCTCTTGAGAGTAAACTACACTACACTAGAGTGAGTGACCATATTCTGATTGGACTGACTGGGGCATATAATAACGATTAAATAATTTAGCTAAATAATTTTGAAGGAGTGGTTTGCACCTAAACCAGCATCAAACTGTTCATGTTGATTTTATAAACAAATGGTAGCGCAAGACTTTAGACAGTTTATAGATCTATGAAATAAGTTCAATCACCTCACTTGACCAAGTAAGAAGATAAAATTTAGCTCCGGCTATCCAAATGCATTTAGACACTGCGCCACTTGCAAAAATACAGTCTCAAAAATCGGCTACGCGGATTCAGTAAATTCGTAGTTGAAATGTATACGATGTGTTCTGCACGATTCTGTCTTACTTGTCCGGCTCCCCCAGCACAGTTAATCTTTTCTTAGATGTTTTTCAAAGCTACTTAGCTCTTCAGCGGAAGCAAGGACAACAACAATGCAGCTTACATTAGTTGCTGATAAAAGAAGAGTTTGGAACGTCTTTATACTTGCGGCGACGACGACGTACGACGTTAGGCGAAACTCGAACTTGGCTAGCATGAAGACAATATCCACATCTGAAAAACGAAACTTTCTAA
Source organism: Tropilaelaps mercedesae (assembly GCA_002081605.1). Classification (NCBI taxonomy): domain Eukaryota; kingdom Metazoa; phylum Arthropoda; class Arachnida; order Mesostigmata; family Laelapidae; genus Tropilaelaps; species Tropilaelaps mercedesae. The sequence goes on from MNPL01005733.1 coordinate 8,544, forward strand.
GCAAAAGTACAGGACGAAGAAATGTGCTCTAAAGTGGCGGCACTATGCATATTCAGTTCAATTCTCACTGTGCATTAATGAGACTTCAGATGACCTAATCTATATGTATAACGTTATGGCAGTGAAGGCTTCGTAGCTTCTAATATGAACATAATGGCCAGACTTGAAAGATTCCCATGTTCAAGTCAAAATCGTATATTCGATCAGATATTGGTTTTGGTAGTAACATGACGACGCATGTAGTAGACCCATACCACTGCAACCGGCACCCTCTATAGTAAACACAGGCAAACTGACAGCCGACCAACTGACCTGCTGAATGATCCTATTGGCCACTTAGCAAATTGAGGAACATACCCACAACCTACGGCGAATCGATGATGATAACAGGAGGCTCGAAGACTCCCCGACGCATCGTTCAATGCCAACCGAGCACGGAGTCTACGCACGCTCACACAGTCATTGCTGACCATCTGTGAGACTGACTCACCGCAGTAGAAGAAGAACAACAATGTCTTTAGATATATATGTGTATATATATATATATGTATGAGTACCGAGCATTCGAGCGTTTGGAGTAATGGTGCAGGCTGCACCAACATACTACCGAACCCACGTCGCTTACTAACTCTGACTTTGCTATGGTATGTGACTACGCACGTTTTCAGTGAGCAGCTTTTGTCGACCCACTGGAATGACCTGCAATGGAAAGTAATGCATCACCGAGGCTGACGACTCGAACACGCGCCTTTGCACCCATATCGGCGCCCACACTCATAGGCGAAGGCAGAAAATATTAGAAACGCAATGCGAAGAACCAGACCACGAGCGCATATACGCTGAATTAGGATCAGTATTAGCGACGACGACGACGACGACGACAACGACGACAATAAAGGACACTAGCTTCACTCAAGAGGAAACCACTACCTTACGATAGATTTATTGGAGCGTCAACTGCACACAACAAAACTTAATCGGAGGTGCGGCTGTTGCAGGAACTTGCGCGCGCCGAGAAGCTTGAAGAGCAATTTCTACATAGACATGGAGACGGAAATACCTTTGCGGAACGATACTTAACTTCACGCTTCACGCTCAGCAGGCCATAGCCTAACCATGAGCTAAACGCTGTTACAACCCTGGTCCAATCTGTTGTGCTGTCGCTGTTGCACTCGGCTGGAATAAATGAAATGAGGTATGCATGGAGGAGATGGGGAATGGTGAAGACATGCTCAAGGTCTGTACCGAAATTTGAGGGTGTATTACAAAAAAGAAATAATGTCTACACACTGGCCAACTACGAAGTCATCTGTGGGATTGTTGCTGCTGTTGCCTTAGATGCATTGCATTACAAGGGAAAACTTAGAATTTTGTGCTATAAGAGGCAGAGGCCATAAACATGGCAGTGATCGTGAGGCGGCCTTTTTCACCAAGTACTATGCACGCGCGTGTTCACTGGCTCCGATAATATGTCAGCTGCGCGTCATCCCATAGAGAAACGTGAACCTCAGTTATTCAAGACCTCGTCGGCAGATCAAAATGCAGGAGGCAGTGCTCCAACTACGTGGCTGTGTGCGGGTATGTGTGCGTATCCTGCATCCTTAGCGACATCTTCTCTCTCAGTTCATATTTGCCTTCTAGGGTCCCTTTTTCAAGTTGTGAGCGAAACTCCTGAGTTAGTCAAAGCTCGCCAGTGGGTAACGTTCAACAGAACATTCAGATTGTTCCGTGTTGCGAATGTGGTCGTGCTTTTTGATACCCCTCGAATTCTCTTTTGCTAAGATTAAAATCTAATTACGATATATATTTTTACGTATTTTAACATATACCTATACAATCACATATATTAGATGAATACTTTCATCAGCGTATGTTTGTAAAATATTCGTGGCGAAGAGCTCGATTTTTTGACGCTGATCGGCGACTTTTTGACCGTATATTTTATTTAATTCACTCACATGTCAGCCTCTAAAACCTTTACAACTTCAAGATTCCACCGCTTTCAGTTAGCAGATCTGAATTATGTCTACTGAAGTACCAAACTATATTTTGTCGCATTGATGAATTAGGCTGATCTTACGGTAAGTATAGATGAACGAGAGTATTTCCACCAACTTTAAGGGACATCACGGAGAGTTCCCTTGTACGGCTGCCTTCCGATGTTTCCCCCTGCTATTTAGGCTGTAGCTCGAGGACACTTTTCTACATATCCCCTGCACAAAATTTAGCGAGCAAACGCAATGACCCCTAACAGCTGTTGTGGCGGTGGTGCTGGTCGGTTAGTAGCTGCCTTGGCTACTCCTTTAACGAGGATAAGAAGCAGATAGGCGGGAGTGCGCAAGTTGGGAGTGAGCACATTGTATGGAGTGGGAAAACGCACGACAGTCACCAGTAGAACACATAGACCCCACCCAGCCACTTAAGGGCCATTCGTATGCTTAACGCCGACCAGCGCTCGGTAGCGCCTGCAGTCAGCGACGCTCTTCAGGATCAGTAGCGCCGAAGTAGTCGCTACACTCAACGGCAGTCTACCCAACAACCCCGCTACCCAACAGTCCCCTTAGTTATGGCATTAAGGATGGAGTTAACAACAGTGCTCAAGAAACGTTTTCGATTTACGCGCTCTGTTGTCTTCTTCGGATAAACTGTTGAATTTGAGCGATGTAGGTAATATGATGTCATTAGTTTTAAGTGTGATTTATAGATTGCTTCTCTCCCTCTCTCTCTGTCTATATATATATATATATATATA
>MNPL01005737.1:0-19739 GCA_002081605.1 Tropilaelaps mercedesae
ATATATATATATATATATATATATATATATATATTCACCGTAAGAAGCGAACTAGACAGTGTGAGTACCTTTCGTTATAGACATCATCTAACAACATCCTACTAACAACTTTCACTAGTGGTAGTTGCGCTATCTTGTTAGCAAACCAAATCTATTTCATCTCTCAGATCCCTTAGTAATTCAGTGCTGAACAGGGCGCGATAGCCCTTGGGGACTCGGGGGTAATGTTGTTACAATGGCATGCTGCTTCAAGGGGCTATTTTGCTCACTTGAAATGACCTTCTGGAGGCCCAGCTTATTTGGTCGACGCTGTGAAAGGCGACTGGTAGGAAAGTTAGACATGCCTGAGCTTACTGGGAAGAGAAAGGACGCAAGGCAAATCCCGCAACATTATATCGAAATAAATAACTAACATGTTACTCATCATATGCCTTATTAGGTCCTAGCGTTTAGTAACTCTAAATAACAGTGTCTGGGCACACAACCTGAACAAGCGCTAAGAGACATAACGCGTACATCAGCTCGTATGCGGCATGCAACAGATAACTATGCGAGCACTATGGATTCATGTTTCAACGGGCTTCTGCCGTTACTCTCACGTACGTTTTTGTTTTCAAGAGTTAGTGTATCCAATTGTAAATTGTTTCATACTTTGGTTAATTACTAATGTGTATTAATTTCCTAAACTTTTATTTTTTAAACGTGTCCTCAGATCATCGTTAACGCACCAAAGTCAGCAAAAATGTTTTTACCTTATTAATTGACTTGTAGCATACCACTGTTGTCTTTACATAAGACGACAGTCAGACAACCACCTAATCAAGCATAAAGGGACAACTTTTATGCACATCCATTCGTTTTTGACGACAACAAAATAAACAGCAGACTTGGTTCTATCTTTTCGTCAGATTCAACGATGTGCCAAAGCCGCGTTCAACAAAATATAGTATAAACACCTAATACGCTGTATATCGGTTTCCTATTTTCATGACAATGAAGCGAGTGCACCCACACTGGCAGTTAAACTAGTTTTAGACACAACACGCTATACCGGCACAGACAAACCATTTGTCGTCGGCGTATACTCGTATACAAACGCTCTCCAAGTGACAAAACCAGCGATAATGGCAGGGAAAATGAGCCGCTGGCACTTTGCACTCATAGGAGAGAAATATTTGAAAAAATACATCGTTTAGAGCTATTTTTAAAATGATTTTTTCAAGGTCAATAATAGCTGAGGCAGAGACAGGAAGACGGAAAGAGCGGGTAAACGGAAAAACTTTCAAATTGATGGCCATTCCTTTAGCTTAAGTGGAAGAAAAGCGGTGGTTGTGCCCATCGCTACTGAATTCGGGCGGATCCACCTTTAAATTACCCGATGCCATTCTTATTGATTTGCTTATCTTCTATATATACATATATGTACGGTTTGTAAAAAACATACAAGTTGTAACTGCCTTTATACTTACTTGCACACTTTTCAATTTAAAAGTAGTTAGTTCCTTGTAGCATGGGCTTTGATCTCTGCATAAGTATGCAAGCTTAAAATGTCCACCACTTGTTTTTCGTGGCTATTTGACATGTTTTGCTTGGCTATAATAACTTCGTTGAAACTTAATGCTGAGTATTTTCGCATACTACTGCGTTAAAATAGAGTTCGAACTGCATTCTGGCTTTTTGCAAATATTTTTCTAGAGTGTAATTCTTGCAGGTCATCGTTATGCTGCGTCAAGAGTAACCTATTATAAGATATAAATGGCTTATTATAATGCCTCATTACTTGGTCGATTCGACTCAACGCAATGCCACTTATCCCAGCTATCTTCGCGTACTCTCATGTGCGCTTTATTCCCGTTTTGGCCCACCATATGACCCGCTGAATTTCAAATAGATCTTCTCATCTCCTTTCTCATCGACTGGTCATCTTCGCTTCATAGCCATAAAGTCTAGTGCTTACAGATCTTGTGTATTTGTGGTCTTTGGTCTATTAGCTCTACATACTATGCCGTAGTTGAAGTAGATACTCTGTTTTTTAGTTGAATGTGGTGTTAGATCATTCGAGAAGCCACGAATAAAGCCAGTAAGCGATTGAATATTTTAAGAATTTTGTTTTAAATTATACCACCAATAATGTGAATGAGGTTTCGACAAAGCGAAGTTTACTATCGGAATTTTTTGGTTTTTTAAGTTTAAAATGGAAACCGCCATAGTTTGCAGTAAGACATTTCATTGGCAGAAGGGTGATACATCAACGTGTAATGGAATTGCATTGTAGTTAACGTCCATGCATTTGAGGAACACACGTGTGCACACGCCTTCTAGTAGCCTAAAGGGAGGAAAAAACCTTTTTGTCTCTGGTTGCCATTTTGCGTTTCAAGTTTTTTTCCCTTTTTGTTTATAACAAGTAGGTAAGCAGTATTAACAAATAAAAGACAACAGACGGTATATTAAGGCTATATGTTTTCACAAGCGGACTATCTATCCATCCTCATGCCAGCCCCCCCGCAACGCTCTACGGTGTATGCTATGTACTCGTCTGTTTGACGATTTTCACGCACATATGTGGAGACGTGTCCTTTATACGCCCTTTTATATGTACGTGCCACACGTATCTTTTCGCATGTAATTTTTTTGGTAACCAAATATAAATTGTTGTTCTAGGTTTAAGACTGTAATGGCCTTTAAAACCTCTTTTCAATTTCTTGAATCTAACTTCTCTAGAAAAGCAGTTAGTAAGGTGGATTACGGCAATGAGATACACTACATTTAAGAACAAATCTCCTATAGTAATATTCACAAGACAGCAGAATATGTCAGATACATTTGAAGGAGTACATTTTAATGCCCCGCATTTTATACGAAACACAAAATGTGCAAATCAACACTTACGTTAATTAACACGCACTGCTACACTTTTTTTTATTATTTTATATTATAAAAACTATACTATTGTTAGGGCTAGCTATCAGCCAACATTTAACGTCCACAGTAGCGCTTTTTGCATTACTTCGTAAGACGGACTCCATAAATATAAATGTGCAATGGCAAGTACTGAACCCGCGCATATACGTGTTTTCCTCGGTTGCAAGGTGCGCGCGAACGCGCCGAACCACTGAACTCGATTTATTTACACAAACTATGACCGCACTACCAGCTATGTTTCTTCTTCATATAGGATTAGTTTCATCAAGTTCTGTTCTGTAAAATAAGTGGGTGGTTTTATGGATTGCAGATTTTTATTTACTTTCTCTTGTCATGATCGCAACACTGACTTTCAATACAACTAGGTTGGAAAGATAGCGAAAACAATGCATGGCCTTGCCGCATCATCTTTTAGATTCCACCGACCATTTTTTATAGTCTCTTACAGGTTTAAAGACTGCAACAAGTGGTGTACTCTCCCACCACACGGTTTAGTTATTTGGTCGCTTGGCAGGCTTTCTCGGTTGGTTTGTACTTAGCCTCGTAGGCTTTTACGGCCGCCTCTTTGCCGAGTTTAACGAAGCGAACGCAATTGAGCAGATCTTCGTTGTCGTTCTAACCGTCTTGTTGTTCTTGCGATTGTATTTGGTTGTCTCTGGTTCTCTGTCGTCCTGCACCTGTATGTCCATGTGTTGTTGACAAAAGAGAGACCCAACTACCTTCGTTTTCGGCTCGTTGCTCTTCATGGCGACCGCTTACGCCGCCTATACCTCGGTTGGTTTACTTGGCTCCGAGAAGATGTAGGAGACAGCGGATAGACTTAGGTTTTCCATACGTGTGCTTTCGCTTTTCACTTATGCCCTTCTTGACGACAGTTGTCGGCGAGCGCAGTCCACAAAGACAGTGGAGATGGGATAGACGCATCAGGTGTTACGATGCGTGTAGCAACGTGTTTTAAAGTGTAGAAACAGCAAGTTTGACTTGCTATCTTCATTACAGACTGACTCCAATCTGGCCACTTTTCAGGCTTGGCACTAGCCAAATTCGCTTGTAGCATAAGTGCTAATATATTTGTTAGCTCACTGGTAATCGTGGTCCTCCTCACAAGAGCGTGTATTTCACATAAAGAAAACGGTAAGCCACTGCCCAAATAAATGTTGAAACAAGTACACAAAACTATTATGTATCTATAACAACTGCATATTTTTTTGAAAAATCGAAGCAACAGTACGCTCTTTCGCCTCCAAGTACACTTGTGCAAGGGTCAGCCTCTAAGGCGTTTGTGTTCATAAGCCAATTGCGAATTAACTAACAAAATAATACGATAAGCATTGCACAGATTAGTCAATCGTTTATTATTACTGTAAAAATTTTAACAACATATGGTATGGGAAGTACAGTAAATACAATGCCCGTTACATGGCAAGCCAGTATACCTAATATGAGTGCATACCCTGAACTCAAATATTCTTAACACCCTCGTTTAACTTAGGTAATTAATCAAGCTAGGCAAGAAAGGAACAATAAGAGAATACCTGATGGTAGCGATGAATGCGGACAATACACCAAATCGTTAGACTAGTGCGGTCTTAAATAACTATAGCCTGTCTAGGTTCTTCATCCCAGACTAATTCCTTAGGTTTCCAGGCTCATCTCTTCTAGCTAGTAGAAACGCCTTTGTAAGCATAAGCCAATAAATCTATTGTCCAGTTTGTCTCAAGTACGCAAGTTGTAAGTCCGAAGCGCAAAGCGCCTTGCAGTGTCACAATCGTGAAAACAGCAATTCTCAGGCTAGAACCATTATAGGGTCTCTTTGCTGGTTTACGTCATGTGCTTCCACCTGTTGAAGCATAAGAGTCCTCTGGCTCCGGCGTCTGCAAGTCCTTACAGATATCACCCCCTTCGCTAAATAAGCCATGTTGTGAATTGCGAACCATACCCCTTGTACATGCCCGTTAGCGAAAACTAGCTTATCGGCGTGGAGCGTTGACAATTCTAGGAACCTCCGTGTTTAAACTCCTTCTACCCATTGTCTATTATGGCGGGAAAGGTTTGCAGGTTTATTTAATACAAGTACTATCGTAGGTTGCCATGCATCTCCGTCTTTTATGGTCCTTCCGCCTTTCCTAGAAAGAAGAAATGTAGGGAAAAATATCCGGACAGAGTTATGAATATGTTACTACACATTCTTTTATAATGTTACACACAACAGGAATATGTAACCATCCAACGATATTTCCAAATGTGTACCTCATCGTATACTCACGCGTTTTTGGAGAATATGTACTAATCTAAATCAAAAACGGGCAAGCGCTCGCGTGTACAATAATTCTCTATGAAACCCCTCTTTACATGAGTAAGTTTTTATACTGTATGATTTTCATTGAGAACAAACAGCTCTTACTATTAAGTGTTCCATCCTAATTTCTTATTACATTTATTATTTGTATTGTGGGCTATTCATATCTTTGAGTTCAAGCAGAGCCTTGCGCTTGCATCTGGACTGCTTCATTAATGAATAATATGACACTGCCACCATCTACGTGCACCCGACTTTTAAAATTAATTTTTTTTATTTATGAGTGAGTAATCAAATTCTATCAAGCTACGAAAAGTAACGAGATTCTCCGTCAAACCTTTTTTGTGGTAGGATTCCAACACTGACCTGACTAACTTTATAAGCTTGCTTGTTTACTTGCCAAATAAAGAAAACTTTTCGACTTCGGGAGACCATGCAATCAGGCGTGGCTCTGGATTAATTTTTTAAGCTTTAAATGCTCTTCCCTCGGCTTTAATTTGGCAGTCATTCCCCAATTCATGACAAAAATATTGCGACGTCCGATTGATGACATCGTGCACATCACGTACTTTGAGGACCGACATTGATGACAACAGCAACGCAACAACTCTGTAAGAATACCGACAATGGCTCCTTTTTACAAAAGTACTGGAATGACGTCAGCCGATGGCTGATCCTCCGAAGTACCCTAATTGTCGAGTGGCATCACGCAAAACGGCGACTCACAGCGAATAGCCGAATACAATGGTGCTTTTATCGAAAACCGGGTAGACACGTTCCAAACGGCGCTATTTTCGACCTTGCACTCACCGAACGCCAAGAATATTGCTGTGTTTTTGCACATGTAGCAAGACCCTTGAGCGAATATGGCTTATTCGGTGCGAGAAATGCTTCGTAGTAGAACTGCCCGAAATTTGGATTTGGTGCGGGTGACAGCTATATATTGTGGTCAACTATACAGATGTCAAGATATGTCTGCTAGGCAGCTAACAGTGCCGTTCGAAACCTTCGAGGTACTACACCGGGGTATTCGCTCGAGTAAGTGCAACCGCTTTTTAGGCTGTGTTTCAGTGGAAGGCAGGAGACTGGCCAAGATAATTGCGAATTTTCATCAGCACTATTTCCTCAGTTAATATGCGTATTTTGGACGAAAGCTTATCACTGCGAGACCGCAAGGTGTGAGTGAACCATTTGTCAGAGATATATACAGTAAGCTACCATTCAGCTACCCAAATAATGAATATCGGAGCATTCAACAGACGAAACTTGTTTTTTATTGTATTATAATCATAATCAAACTCACATCAAGTATGGCAGCGTAAAGATAGCTCGGTTAATGCCTAGTTCTAAATTATCAAAAATGTGTAAGCGATTTTCTGGATATTTTGAATCTATTAAAACAATCAGTAAGCACACTGACTTCCAGTGATTTACTGTGGAGCTATCTTTATATTGTGCGGTTGCAGTAAAGGTGAACGAATTTAACTCGGTGCAATCACCCTCTTGCAAGACAGGTCGTAAGCGCACGTCGAGCTCGGTGGTGCATTCGCATGCGCATTGCGACTGGAGGAGACACGTAGCTGCACGGGTTCGATCTCCGCCGGTGCACATTTACATTTATATCGGGTCTGTCTTACGAAGTAATGCAAAAACTGCTACCGTGGACGTTAAATGTTGGCTAAAGTGGACGCTTTTAATAAACTGAGCTGAAAACACAGGTGTAACCACCCTTCTGCATTACGAAGGCCTTTCGTAACAGCCCTACATGGCAAGCTGGTGTTTTCTTAGCAAGCACAAGCAAACTTTATTATCCGAATTTGAACGGCTGTTAATAGGTACTTCTTCCATTGTCGATTAGTTTAAAGATGCTTGGTGATACCCTTATACACGTCAACTCGAGTTGTGCAGATGATTATTACTATTGTTGTCACGAATGTCGTTGTCGCTGCCATTTACTTAGAAATATAAATGTCAACACTAATTACAATCTGCACCAATTATATGCGACGTTGGACTACTTGTCCAAATCGTTTAGGTCTCTAGCGTGAGGCAATTCCTTTTTACCTACACCACATTTCGGCGATGCGCTATATGGATACTTGCAGTAAAAAAGTGTCTTTGACTAAGCATTTATGGTTCAGCATATAATACTGACGTCAATGTTAACGACCAATGGCTGGATATTGAGCAACAGCATTCAGTGTTTTGGCCTCTCCGTATAGGCGTTTTCAACGGGGACCTCAGGTAGAGAGCCTTCACTTAGTAAGTCTATAGGCCTAGCATAAGGATTTCTTGTTCGCAGCAAAGCCAACCAGATTAGACATGCCTGGGCTTCTACGCTTGGTAAATGGACACTTGCTAATTTAGTTAAGTTTTTACACAAACACTTAAAAACGTTTGGTGAGTTAAAGTAAATATGATTGCAGTAAACACTATTGTACTGCAAATGGAGAAGTATTGTTGGCTTAAAGAATGCAAATAAAAGATTACAATTATATATTACTACTTTGCAAACTAAACGTTTTTGTAAAAACAGAAACTTCTTCAATGTAAACAAATATTAGGCTTTTATTAGTTTTTGTTCGGTAGAAACATATCCACTATCTTGTTAATAACTGTATAACCTGTAAATTTGCAAAAACTAAACAGTCGATTGTTGATGGTTTGGAGTAGAATAATAAAACGATTCGCATGCAAAAAGAAATCTGCCTTCCAAAAAATGGTATAGCATTCACTAAGTGCGTTTACTTATAGACCAAACGAATTAAACTGTTTTCGCAGTCCAGAATGCTACGCAGAAATGATTCTTCACGTATGGTACCGCTGATCGTGCAAATATCCTTAGCTTCGATCCATCTGCTCTACCGGACTATTTCGATCATTAGCCAGTTGCAGCCAAGTCTCAGCCAGCTGAGGGGGCCAAAGAGCAACGCCCTTCCCCCTTGTGCTGCCAGTACAACCCAACAACAAGGAGCCGCAGCGGAATTCCTGCACTTCGGTGAGCGCCGCAGTGTCTACTGTCCTGTTGTTTGCAAGGCCGCTCGGCATAGTTCATATAGTTTTGCGTGTCCCCCTTGGAATTCTCTATACTTTCTACTGTCGTAATCTTCTTGCGCTCGGGATAATGTGAACAGGAACATGACACAGATACACGAAGGGCCAATGGACAAAAAATTTAGCGATCGTAGTCGTGATGGAGGATCGGTTTGGTAGTGATTCCCAATGACATTTACCATGAGTATAAGCGTTATAGCTATACACACGAGGCCTTTCGTGGCTGCTGAGTCCGATAGGTCGTTCATCAGTCGGTGACCGTTAAGACTGCCAGTTCTGGGGCCGAGGCTACTAGCAAAGGCAGCGAACCTATAAAGGAGCTGAGGGCCGCTTCGCCAAACCTCTTTTTGGTCATTTTTGTGGGCGGCGACCGATGGAGAAGAACTCTGCCGCAGTCTAAGAGTGAGAGAAGGATGAGGGATAGATGAAAACCAATCACTGCGTATTGGGTTTTTCGAATTACGGACGCTGGGCAGTCGAGGTTCGGGAACGGTTTACGGAAACTCAATGGCCGGTATGAAATGACAGGAGCGAGGAAACAAGGGAATGCCTATGGAGCTGCCACGGTTTGCTGTTCAGAGGTTTCCTTGCTGGTGATCAAATAATCTTTTTGATGGGATTGTCATATCATCACGTCGAAAAAGACGAACATAGCTTTTAGATTTCTCGGCCACCAGTTTGCCTTCATAACAGTGCAGCGGAGGGATGGCGTATGGGGCAAACAGACGGATAGGAACGCTATGCCGCTAAGAGAGAGATCCAGATCCTGAGAAAGAGAGGAATCATTACTTTGGAATGCATAGAGGTTGGGTTAGGCTGGATTATATCTTAAGGGTATTTGTATCCCTCCTGCCCGATACGCACTTCTTCCGATTACGCACTTCTAGGAACGATTGGCAAAGTGCGGGTTTCTACTCTGAGAAACGAAAAGGTAATTGATATGTTTTTTGATAGCTCTCGGCCTAGTTCCTTCTTCTAATCAACCACTAAGAATGGTTGAATATTACTACACTTAGAGGTTATTGAAACGTGAAAATAAGAAAGATTTGGCTTGATGGTGCTGTGTCCTTTATGCGAAATATATAACGGTACGATGGTTTTGATATACACCAGTCGAAAAGTCTGATTCTACGTTAACTTATTCTATTGGAATTACTACTTTAAAGTTTCTGTGTGAGCAACAGCCCATAGACAAATGACAGAGCAGAAATATATAGGGTAGGTCATCTAACTCAAATAAGAAGTTCAAAGGGAAAACAGCATAATTAGCTTATTACGTAGGTTTAAGTTAGATGCAATACGTAACAATACACTTGATGCCTTATTCAGAGTGTGTTGTTGACAAAATCAATAAAATAAATTTACCTTTGTTAAAACCAAAAGAAGCAAACGTACATTTAGACATATGTCAAAATGTATCAAGCTGCGCTGCATTCAGGGACACTAGGTGTCATGCTCAGATTTTCATGAGGAGTACATAGTAACGATTACTTAGAATCTCTAGTGAACATGTTGCAATGTTGCAGCAATCATATGTTTTAATTTGCTTTCAAATAACAATTTTTCCTACCCTTTTCAAAAACCCACTTAAATATCAATGAGTAAATTGGTGGTTTCATATAAGCGAGCTATAGCTGAAGGTGAGGCCCTTTAGAAATAAAATCCTTTGTCATCAACCCTTCGAGAAGACTGATTCCAGATTCACCTTCCAATAAAACGGCTATCCGCTATAGAAGAAAATTCTACCGTCGGCATCCCGTTATCAATTTTTGTGTGCTTCCGCTCCAGTTCGTTCCCTCGATCTATATCGAGGCAAACAAGACTAATTCCGTCGAAACGAATGCATAACAGTCTTTCGGGCGACTTCTCACTGGCTCGCTCCTTATACAGAAGCTTACAAGCATCGCTTCAAAACACATATGTCATATTGTCTGATATGTAACCCTTTACATTACCATAGCTTTTGGATTAAACTACAACCTACGTTATGACCCTTCGTGGTGGTATGGTAAATATGGAAGTAATATCAGCCAGTGTTCCTTATCGGGGAAGCCTCCCCATCTTCCGATTCACCTTTGCTCCACGATGTACGCAGAGACTATACGATTCGTCGTTCCTAAACACCCCTCGTTCGTATAGACATCGTCTACGTGGGATCGCACTCCGGCGTAGCTATCAGTGAGACCGTTATGCGGCTGTCCACTGACTGGTGAAGGGGAACAATGGGTTCCCATTTCCCAATGGAAACCTATACATTGGACTTGCCAGGCGATCAGATGGCCTCCTTTCTCCCCCTCGCTCTAGTGTACCGCTTTTCTCGTTCCCTGTAACTTTTCTCCTATTATCCCTGTGTGCGCGGGGTTGACCCGTTTCCATTTGATTTTCCTACCCCTAGTTAGTTTGGTTGATAACACGAGTATTACATCGATCCTTGATTGGCATCTAGACGACTGGATATGGTGAGGGAGATAATAATATAAGAATCTCTATGGCCTCTTATTGGCCGCTATGAAAAGCCTATGCGTATCGATTGCTTCCAGGCGTTGAGCCACATCTTTGTTACTTGCAGATATTTGGAACTTGAAATGACCATCTACTTGCTATTATAAAACGCTTGTTTAATCTTGTTGGAGCTAGCTAAGGACAGATTCCGTTTTACTTGAGGTTGCTTACTATGTGTCATTATGTGCCACAGCAAGTTAGAAATTCGATAAAATTATACCTTAGTACAGCCGTAGGGTATATCTTCTACTCAATTTATCGAAGACATCAGTGTTGATATAAGTATATAATATATATGATGCTTGTATTGCAAGGTTACAAGCTGACCATCCACTGCCCTCATCTTGTCGTTGTTCTTGGCCATCTCGTTTGATCTTTTTACAGTTCTTTACGCAAATAGGCTCAATTCCCGTGTGGTGTGTAATACTATATAGAGCTATGAACTAAATAGAAAATCAACATTTTTGAAGTGAAGGAAACTACCACACTAATGCTCTCAGTATACAGAACTTCTAAGAAAGTGAATTTTGTCGACCATTAGAATGGTTGCAAAAGATGAGCGTGCAATTTCATATTAAGGATTCAAACCCGTAACATTTTCTGCTACCAAATAAACTAAGAGATAGTCCGCGTTTACCTATCAGGTTCGCTTTCGTTTTTATTTAGATTCATATCACTATTTAAGGGAAAATTTTACCTTTAGTAATATCCAAGGAAAAAAATAGCAATTTAAGGAATTCCTTTGTAATTAGCTTCAGTATTGTACGCACAAAAAAAACTAAAGCCAAAGATGCTTTTATACAGGTAAACATAAAAGGTTTACAAGCGTTCTAATCTCTGACTTGTGGAAATCCAAAGTACCATAAAGGTGAGGGTTTCTTAGTATTTAGCTTATTGAACAACACTTCACATAAGTATCAATCATAAGTATCAATTTAATTCGCTTACAATTAGGTTTCTTCGTTTTATGCATATGATAAAGCATTCCAATCAATTCCACCCCCTCGAACACGAAAATGCTGCACATTGATAACACATAAGCAATGTTGGGGGATCACTAATTATACTTCTATAAAATATATGTTTACTACTGACTAAAAAAGAACTGACATAATTCACCAGTGAAGCGGCAACCTAGTTTATTCTGGATTCATGACTTTTCTGTTCAATACACGATTCGGTCGTACAAAATGGTGTAACGTGTTGGGCAAATTCAGGAGCAAAGAGTTTGTGGATGTCTGCTGGGGACTGTACGGCAGAACTACACTGAAATATTAAAAAGGAATGGTCTAACGTACGTCGTAACGAATGGTTGCAGTTGCGTCTATACCTGACATTTTTCTTGTACTAATTTGGATAAAATACTAGGTGGGCTTGCGAATCAGAACCGTCCAAGACAAACATACGAAATCATCAGTATCTACCGGTGTTAAAACAAAGAACGGCACTCCAATCCTACGAAAATGAAAAGGATTTAACATCTAGTACGCCAAGATAATTCAATTCGTTATTTAACTCATTGAGATCCCCAAAACGAAGAAAATGATCGTCAAAGCGACACACTTCATAGAAATAATCAACAAATCTGTGCCGATTCATTCAACGAAATAGTACGGAAAGAAGTTTATATTGGAGACGTATCAGATAATTCACTGATATAAAAAAGAACTGAATATAAAAAGAACTGAATATAAAAACTTTCCACCATAACTAACGAACCCCTTTGCTTATTACACTACTACATTATTACAAAACGGAGGTCGATTTTGGAGGGCGATCAAATGATTCAGTGGCCGATAGATGGGCCGAGGTTTAGATTAAAACACAAAAATCGTAAATTAGCAATTCCTAGTGCGTGCCAGGTTCTACGGAACTCAAGAGCAAAATAAAGCTTAAAGTAGTTCAGAAAAGAATCCAAATATTAATTTTCCTTCTGCTGTCATGATCCGCAACGCGACTGATATTTTCAGTTCACGACGCCAGTATCCTAAGGATAGATTTATTCTTCTTTTACCCTTCTTTTAAATTTATTCTCCTTTTAAAAAAATTAGGAGAATAGTTAAGATTGACGCGGCACATCTTCTTTCTTTAAGCAAGCAAACAAAACGCCGCCATCCTGGCTGGGTAAAAGATCTACGTGCCACTTTGATACACTCCAATTGCTGCCCAGCCTTCTTCAACCTACCATAGGATTTAAATTTATTCTCCGCAGAACAGTAGCGAAGGAATATTGACAAGCGATATTATTATAAGCATTTTGCCTTTTTGGCGTTGAGCACGAGACAAACGACGTTTTTTCATACTAATTATGTATTGGCAGGAGCCTGGGCAGCAATACTGAGCACAAAAAGTTTCCCTTGAAGCCTTGACGAATATATGGTCCCTTATAGATATAACAGCGAACAAGAAGGGAAAACACCAAAATTGCCTCCCTCATATATCGGCCTATCTCTAGGTGCCCCTAATCTCACGACCTGCATGGTCCCCTTCGTCTACCGCGAACAATAATACGGCCGAGCCAAGGGTTAGAACACCGGATTGTGACATAGGTCTGACTACCTGTCCTAGGAAACCCGCGGTAACTGTGGAAAAGTCTTGAAAACAGCAGCGAAATATCCCTCTCATGTATTGACTATGTTAGTCGCCTAATCGCTTGGGTTGATTTCATCTAGTAAGGTCTTTTAGGCCTAGGTCTTTTCGCCAGCAATCCCGCGAGTTCGCCAGCGGTACCCTTTTACGAATGAGAATCCATGTTGCAAAGTTTCCTGCAGTTAAGATTCACTGAATGAACGTTTCTTCCTCCCCTCTGCTGACTGCGTAGTACTGCGCAGTAGCGCCATTGCCCGATCGTAAGAGGTTACTTGGATCAGTCACTGGGATCCTCTGTACGAAATGAACCCAAAACTTAATGGGCTTCTGCCAACAACTTCGTAAGAGTTGCAATAAAAGTGTTGCCTGTGGAGTAGTTGTAGTAGAAGTGCTAGCGGTGGTAGTATGCAGAGTCGGTGTTAGCTGCACGCCTGAGCACATCTACATAAACAAAGGCGACTAGTGCAAACGGAAGTCACACGGAGCCTCGCTGAAGCCAGCGGACTAGGTACTTAGCAGTTGATCTCAATACGACGTGACGATCACTTCTTCTGCAAAGGTAATTAGCTCTTTCTAATTCGAGTGGCGTTAGTGCTGAGAACAGTAATGACACCCGCATGTATTTGCCTTGAAGTGCGTCAGTATCAAGACCAAGAGCAATAGATAACGCACACAAGGGCTACATCATAATGTTCGCATGTTCCAGGTCGCCTCGTTTTCTCATACATATGACAAAAAAGTTCGTCGACGCGCTGCACAGACATATCGTGAGCGAAGAACCATATGGTTCAATATGGAAGTCTTTTTCCAATTCAGTCATAATAACAATTTAGAACAGGAGCGAGAAATTCGGAAAAGCGTTGAAACTGCTACATTTGAACATAATTCACAGAAACACAGATAGGCACATAAAAACTGCTTGGAACCTTTTGTAGCGTGGAGTATTTCTGAAAACATTTTAGAGGCCACAGTATTATTAAGCCTATCATCAAAGGCTACGAAGGAGTAGTGTCGTGCTGGACCATTTTGTGCGACTCCAAGAAATACCTAAACAGCTTGTCTTATACCGAAGTGCCCAACCGGGCGTAGTACAACTCAGGCTACTGAGTTTAACTGCATACCTTCTTTGCTTCATTATCAGGAGCTATCAAGTTAACTTACATTTCCTCTAAGCTTGCTCAAGCAACGCTTGGGCCCAACTCGTTCAATCCATTATTCCGTAACGGTATCGAGCTGATACCATCTATTAAATGAGAGACGGCCAGAGCGCGAAGTTGCATTTGCATTTGCATTTTATGAAGACCACAGCTGAGCAGGAGCTGTACCAAGACGCCTTTCGGACAAGAAGGGAGAGCGAGCCCGATGAAATCAGCTTACTACCCCACAGTGTGCTTTAGTTTACGCGATACTTTCAGCCCATCGTTACATGTTGTGAAATAGACTTTCTGTAGCGTCTTCCAATGGTCAAGGCCGGTGAGAAATAAGTAGAGAAAAGTAAAACACTCCCAACAAGTCATTTGGATCGGAGTACGGGGTTAGTCGTGGCTAACACGCTGTCACCTAATACCCGACTAAAAAGTCCTTCGACCTACGTCGTTGCATCGGTGCGAAGAAAAATCCTTCATCCAGCACTAACATACTCAAGTTTAAAGATAAACTGGCGACCGTCGTAGGCTGTATATACTACAGCAATATGCGTTTAGGGTAACTTGCAGTAGAAAGCCCAAATGCTTTGCTTACTCATACTGGGCATATGTCATAGCCATTGTACCCTTTTTTTACATCGAATACGTCTAACTAGCACAACTAGCGCGTACCATGTCTGCAAAACTAGCTATGCCTGTTATACGTATCTGCCAAACGCTAGGAATTGGCGGCAAAATAAAAATTTTTCACATTTGCCGAAACTTGCGAACCCTTCCCGGATTTTTGCGGATATCATCTGGTGAGTGTAGCTCGCTAGTTGGCATCGTTCCAATGGTTTGAGCCAATATGAGAATCTTGCAGAATGCGGAAACGCCCCGAAATGCATTCTATTCCCTTTGGTATAGAGTCCGAGACTGCTTCTTTACCACTTCCTTTAGAACCCCGGGCGTTCCCAACCGTTAGCCGTGGGCCCGTTTGGCCTGGAACTCAAGCGGAAAGTTACTGGCCAGCACCAGATTAAAGGTCATGCATTTTATCCTTTGCTAATGGCCTGAGCGCGGGGAAAGACCCCGCGAACAGGCTTGCTACCCTTTTCGTCCGCTTCACGGAATTGCTGAATAGCCTTTATATGAACAGTTTGCGAGGCGTGGGTATATTTGCCTACGTATGACGTAAGCCATGGCGTTTCGGTCTGTGAAGCTACCAAACGTGTTGTATTGTAGATGTAACACCATAGCGGTGTGTATCTCGTAACTAAGCAAAGAGCCAGAACATACGACAGGCGCAGGGAACTATAATATCGGCTCATTGATGTTTCTCGTTCTATACTAGTGAACTTAATATATGGGATTTCATGGCTATTTAACTGCGTGGAGGTAAACAATTTCAGAAAGCTTTTACACATATTCTACTAACCGAAATGTTTCTGATTCATTTCGTTATATCGGCGCTTAAATATCCATAATGATTAAAAACTGTTAGAGATAAAGGTAAACCTTTTTTGAAGCATTTTAAATTAAATTTAAAAACGAGATTGCTAACTCTTTTACAGAGCTACTTGACCATCAATGTAAAGACGTATTGGAGTTGAGTTCAGTTGGTGAATGCCTAAGAGAGAAATACTTCACCAATAATAGAATTTTCTAGAGTTTTAATTTTCGCTTCTTTGTTTGACTATATCGTTTTCTATCAGAAATTCCATTTGTGTGCTTTGCAGTTGTGAAAGCGGAGCGCGGCGGATCAGTGCGTCTTCCTTGCGATATCGAATCGTATCTCGATGATGAGCCCACAACTATCAAGTGGTTCAAAGATAACACATCTTCACCTTTTTACATTCTTGAAGACGCACGGCGAAGAGGCATCTGGAACGCCAACCACGATATCAGCGTCGAGTGGGCTGGACGAGCATTTTTCTCAGGTAAAAAATTTTTCTAACGCAATGGAATGTTGCACATGTAATCAAGTAAGTTAAAAATGGTGTCACTTCTTAAGGACATCTAAAAGTTCGTGAATAAATCATAAGCGTTAGCGGAAGTTTAGTTTCCGGCCAGTTCTCAACTGCAAGAATTGCGCTTAAATATGGTTGTCATTAATATCTTTCAGCACTAATTAGAAAAGGCGTAGAACAAAGATCCCGAAAATTTTTGGGTTTATTTACTCAATATGGTTACCGCGTACAAACTTACCTAAAGCTTGATTAGGTATTATCCTCTGCGCTTATGCAATACTATAAAACCAATGTAAATAAAGTGCATCACTTTCCATTTTACTTGAATCAAATATGTTGTAGCAATTGCCTTTAATGGAATTTAGCTATCATAGGCGCCCGCCACAATCATCAGTAGGACATCGTATCCATGTGTCCGCCGCGTCCATCATATGTAATTTTCATATTCATATTTGGCGGTCACGGCGCCAGATCGAGCGATGCATCGCAAGCAATGAAATAGGCATTGCTTATTCATAGCCATTTATTGCTGCGCCACTTAACCACTGAGGACATTATTAACCCCCATTGTTTTAGCTACTTAAAATTTTACTAAATCTTATGGTCGGATTTACCTGTCTTTGAATGAGTAGCTCTAAATAAATGTTTTTTTTTATCAATAAATTTGGAGAATAAATTTTTTAGATACATTTACCTGTTCACCGGATATAAAATTGGATAACTCGAGAAAGAAATCGTAAACGCAAGTATGATGTCATGTTATAACGATGTTGACAAACCAGATGGAATCGCTTAAGCAGTTATATAGCTATACGCCTATAAGATGCTGAAAAGTGAGTGTCGTATTTTCACCAAGCATCCAATGTAAAATACGTATTGTCGAAATATTTCATCTTCTCTTTATTTGAATTTCTACGAGAAGGCTTTCGGACTCTGTGCTAGCGGGCGCTGTACCATTACCACTAGGCGCAAACGACGTGAATACACCCAATTTCAGCAATAGAACCTAAGTCGCTATTCGATTAGAAAAAATCCAGCAAGTGCAACTGTACGAATTAAATTTCCATTAGCTTCTTTCGAAAATGTTACTTCAAATTTTAAAAAGAGAAATATGTTCTTACCTCTCACTTAAATAATTCTTACCTGCATATTATTTTACAAAATGGCTGACTAGTACTAAGTTTTATATGATTTAGGCAAGCATCCTTTAGGTGGTGAAAATCCTTTAGCTGTCTGCAAAGTGAGTGTCCTACCTTCACCAAACATCCAACATAAAATAGGTATTGTCAACATATTTCACCTCCTCTTTATTTTAATTCTTACGAAAAGGTTTCTGGATTCTATATTAGCGGGTACTGTATTAGCACCGGACGCAAACTACGTGAACGTTGTGTTACTTTTTTTGGAATTTTAAATTAAAAATAGCCTAATCGTACTCTGATTGTATTTATGATATAAGGATAAAACACTGATGTTAAAAAACTTTAAATAATATCGAATTTGTTTCGGAACGCAACTTTATAACGACTAAAATATTTGTCTGCGGGCACAAGCCTCAAGCTGTTGCGTTTGGCTTGTAGTCTCTAAGTGCAAATCATTACAAATCGTGCATTTGTAACGTGTTATGTGTATATGATTTCCGTTGTGTCCATAAAACCTGGCCACCTAAAGACCATCTATTGGCGTATATCCTTAGAAAGGCATAAGTTCTTTGACAAACACTGTTTGATCAGTTAATGCGTCATGGTACTTATTACGGCTTTGGCGTACCGTGTAGGGGCGTTCCCGATAAATTACAAGAGAGCAGAAGCATCTATTTGTTTTTATGCATCGGACAAAAACGACAGAACGATGGCAAAGCAAATAACAGAAGTGCAAGCAATTTAAGCCTTACTTTACGTCCCTATGGAAATTATGATTAAACAATAAACTATTTGTGTACGCGCAAAGTGGGAATTCGCTTACTGGCAGCACGCCCTACGTTAAACGTTGAGTACAGCACCTTATAATTTTATTATCCCATTTCGTTAAAAATTGTGACTGCCCTTTTGCTCCAAGCAGTGGGCAAAATCACAGGATAATGCCACTCAGACTTATTTCTGCCACAGTTGTCTCATAATGTAATAACTACTAAATGTTTAATGTAATGAAGTAGGTTTTCATTTTTTAAGCACAGGACACAGAGTTGCCGGCAAAAGGCTACAGTATAAGCGTTCGGGAGGTTGCAAGCGGCCGGCTAGCGAGAGTAGCGCGTGTTCCACCTTGAAATATTACAACGACCTTTTCCTTTTCGCTCGTTAATAAACCTGATATTGCTCCTAATAGAGACACTCTGCTAACACGTATGAGCATGCTACCGATTAATAAGCAGCCGGTTATCGATATGAGCAATCAAGTCACTTAAGGTTTAAAACACTAAAGGCAATTCTACGAGCGATAGTTTGCGTTATAAGGTGGCCTCCAATAATTTGATTCTCCCTGGTACAGTTGGTTGTGACACACTATAAAATTCCTGATGATCAAAAAAGCTAGCACGAATCTAAGGTTAAAAAACTATTTTTTCAATAGATTTTTTGCATATAGGTCGTTGGACATAACGCCCAACTTCAGCTATCTAGATCTTGTTGTCTAGATTCAATAGTTTCCACCCACTACAATGTTCTAAACGCCATTAAGCCACTGGGCTATGTGTCTTCCCAGAGCATTCCAACGGTAAGGCGTGAGAAATGTTACATATATAATTACGCAGTCTCTATAAATGTCGCTAGCGGCCTAGTGGACTAGTTAAAATGGCAATCGATACAAGTTGATCCGTCAAACAAGCTCGAGTCCTGTATGTTCATGTGACAAAGAAATAGAAAAAGTGTCGCATTATTTACGACTGCTCAGCCTCGTTGTATGATGCCATGTTATCTTATCGCATCGTACTGTTGTGTCAACGGTTCTTTTTTCGTTAGCAGTGATGCACTCTCGCAATTATTATTAGTGGCTTTGTCACTGCGTTAGGTCGAACTACGTCGGCTAGCGCGTCATCGTAAAGTGCGCTTCCGCGATCTTCTTTTTGTTGGCCCCAAACAAATCAACGGTTCGTCCCTATGAGCTACGCATCCTTTTCGTTATCTCAGCCCATCTGTCTCCTGGCGTTCCATATGCCTCGGTCTCCAATAACTAAAAATATTTTTTTAAAGCTGACCATCAGCCAACAGTTAACGTCCACGGTAGCAGCTTCTGCATTACTTCGTAAGACGGACCCCATATAAATGTAAATGTGCACCGGCG
>MNPL01005737.1:20382-44488 GCA_002081605.1 Tropilaelaps mercedesae
TCTCCAATAACTATGGCTATCCGAACAATCCCAGTCACTTCTATTCGCGAACCTCAAGCCAGGGCAAGCTCACTCTTTCAGGGCAGAGCATCTCGCTTGTTTATATTACTACCACTGACCCGCACTGACGATTCGGATGACAATGCAAAACTCGTAAAAGTGACCTCGCTCGGAAGCGATCCGGCACTCGGAGCTTCGAAGACCAGCTCCGCGAAGCTGCTAATCACGCCAATTCTTTTGTTACGATTTTGTTGTCAAGGTCTGGCTGGGGCACCTATTTTATCCTTTTACCTAAATAAGAGCGGTGTAGGATCACAGCCGTGCGCCTATTTGCCACTTTTACCCCCTGCTCAGACGCCACTCCAACGGTTACGCTTAATTCAACAATACCGACCGGCTAGCATGTATATCATTATGAGAAGCGACAGTGAGGGTACATATCGGTACGGAATACATTAAAGTTATACGTAATTCATTACCAGTCCACTGTCCACCAAATGCTATTAAAGAAAGGTGTTTTTCGCATTTAGATGCTACGAGAGCCGAACGCTGGTGCTCCATTGTGCTATTGGAGTGTTTCCTTCTAGGAGCAAATTTTCGATTAAAAGTTCTACACTTTTTATACAGCATTTTGTTGAGAAGATGGCGGCCGGCTATTTCATGGCATATTGCTACCGCGTGCAGCGTAAGTCATATGGTCTCAACACCTGCCTTAGCCATATCTGTCCGCGCTCGTATTTCGAGCCTAAAGAGTAAATCTTTTTTTCTGAAAGCTGACGTTTTTCTTTCCCTCACTTATACCTTTATGTGCATTATATGAATTTGAACCTGCACACAATATCAATTACTGCCCGTTGCTTCTCCTATTTGCGGTACGACTAATGGCAGCTCATGTTGGTATGCATGTACTCAAATATATGAAGCTCGGAGCAGCTGCGTCAAAAGCCTCTTTTAACGACTACGGTAAGTCTTCAGAGGAAACGCAGAAGCAGCATTTATAGGTGTATTCTACAAAATACCTAACGGCATACATATACAACGCGACATATATAGATGTGTAATTATAGTAAAGCAATCTATATGCATTGCGTATAAATTTTAAGAGAAGTACAAACCCTTCCAGAAAATTTTGAATTTGCAATCTGCTGGCTTTTATACCCGTTGTTTAAATCTGTCAGTATTATAAGGTTACCAAAACAAGGCCATAGAGCATCGTTTCCCAAACATACCGGCGTAGGCAAAAGGCTTACCTTGTGTATTTCAAGATACTCTAACGTTTTATTTTATAAATTGTAAGCGGAAAGTTGCCCCTGGAAGTTTACTTCAAACTGAATGTTTTAAATGAAGAGGGACCTATACGAGTTATGTGATCGAAATTGCTCTAAGGGAGGTCTTCAAATGCTAGTCTTCAACCCCACCTTCCTATCCAACCTGCTATCTATATTTTAGCTCGCGCAATGAGTGAAGTGAGTATGGGCACTGAGGAGTGTCTTGTTATTCTATGGCAGTCGAGAAGTTGGATGTACTATTTTTGTTTGGCGTGTTAGGGGGTACGTGGAAATATCAGAAATCGTGTTTCTTTTGATTGAAATATTGATTTTTTACTGAAGTTCTTTAGAGGTTACAAAATTCCTCTAGGGCGCCTAACGCGGAACTGTTTTTATATAGTTCCCGTGAGGGGAGCGTGGGACTCGCTTGAATGGAGTGAAGCATATTGCCTTTAGACTGATGACGCTCATAGGTTTCACAACAGAGCTCCGACGATAGTCAGTCGGCAGCAGGTGGGTATGTCGTCTTTTGCAAGTACTTATACCACCTTCAATACTTTTTTGACGCCAACGGATTTTGTATGCATTCCCACCGACACCCAATTCCTGGAGGAGGACGCTGAGCAGATACGTCAACGGTTCCTTTTCAGCCTCTGCACAGTGATGCAACCTCTTTTGATCGACAGTACTGCTGTATCTGCTCACCTAATAGAAACCAAGCATCAGCTAGTAGCGCCCCCCTATTGAAGACTACGCCACGATTGTTGGTTAAATAAACAGGTTTAAATCACGGGCCTCGGCTGGGCTGAAGCATTAATGGGGTGCGACGGAGCTGTGGGGAGCTTGTATGGCCGTAGAAACTATGCGATCAAGGCGGAGCAATACTGCGGAAACTGTTGGGAAGTGACCACCCACCAATTCAATGTGATAAGCTAGTGGCGATGTAATCGGGAGCGCCGCGGCTGCCCCGCGCAGTCGGGTGACTCAATGGCGGACTTTGCCTCGAGAGAAATTGACAATCTCATTCCCCGAGGTTGATAGACACGCCTTACGCCCACCAACGATGCATATACCGCATTGACGCCCTATCACTCTATCCCAGTTGCCCAAATTCGAACTTGGCGTCTCGTGCGGAACGGAACGCCCCACACGGACCTCGTCCGTCCATTGAGAGCAATCTTCATCGTTATCGTTTAGTCTATTTTAAAGACAGCTGACTCAAACAAACTGGAGTAGCTATAGCCGTATTACAGAACTATGGACCCTACAGTTGCCAACATTTCAACACCAGGCTACCCAGTGTCGCTAAAAATTGCAGTAAGCTTTTTTTTCATCGAGATCAAGCAGCGACACTAAAGCAGTCTGGCGAAAATCTATAACTGCTATCAGCTTCGTGCTAAAAAAACTAAATAATAAGTGTTAGATATATCTCTAAATCTTATTTTATACAATGAAATGTCAGATCTCTTAAAACGTTTATAGCTAAGTGCATAGTAACATAGGTTTTGTGTCAAAATGCCACATAATGACCTGGGCATATTTTAGTTAGAACGCAGGCAGGGTTCGTAAGAGCTAGTAAAGAGATCAGGTAAGTGAATGTTATCCTACAGTTGTTGGAGGAGTCGCGGGGTGGGAGGAGCCAATTGCTATAAACAAGCTATCTATTCGTATTGAGCGAAACGGTTTTAGCCCATAAGAAATGTTGGCAACTGGAACGACAACGGGAATGGGAGCAACAAATAATGGTTTGGGTAGATTTCCCTGTTTTTACTTCCGCCTTTTTTACTGAGCGATGATGGATATAGGTTCTCCGTCTGCGCTTAGAGTAGTTGCATAAGGGCACAGAGAGTTTATTTCATTGCGTACCGTGGGAAATATTTGCAAACAAGATAAACAAGAAGACCAAAGAGAGGTATTAGATGTCGTTTAGAATTAGTGTGGGTACCTGAATTGGGCGACAGCGAGTTAAGACTGTTCAGAATGAATTCATCTGAGTGCTGTGATAGAAATGTTACACACAAGTGAGACATCAAAGTATTTAAAACTCAGTGGCATTAGTGGACATTTAGACTTTCTCAAGGTTAGGTTCACGTCGTACCGTTAGAATATGCAAAGCAACCTTCTCTAGTTAGTCGATGCACATATATCATATTTATTTTGATATCAAGTAATACAGTTAAGGTACTATAATCGAAATAGATTAAAGTATCTTAGATGTCTAGACTATAGACACAAATATATATATATATATGTATATATATTAGTATTCAAGAGGTCGGGATACACATATGTATACAATGTGCCTGAGGCAAAAGATAAACCATTTCCCTTGTCAGCCCAATCAAAAGTGAAGGCTGCAACTGATCGCAAATGTCATTCCAAAACAACCTGCTATCACTAATTAAATATACTTATTGCCTATTCGTGCACTCAGCACGTGTCACTCTCGACATCCGTCTGAAACTGCTCCCTAGCGTCAACGCATTTTATCGCAAAACCTTTGCTATATAGCTCTTTCAATTGGAAGCGTTACTAAACTCATTAGAGGTGAATTTCGGAGTCTACGGCAACGCGGATTAGCGGGTGCATCGTTGTGTTAAAAATGCTCGAATACTTTTTTGCCAGCTCCATGCAATGCTAGTGCAAAAAGCGTTAATAAATATCGCTTTATCGGCTCTCTCTTACAGCTGACCGTTACAACCGACTATCTAAATACGAGCACAGATTTCTCCTTTATTTTGAAGCCACAATGAAAACAGCAGCTCTTGACATCGATTTCTCTCACTACGTAGCTTCGAACTAAAGTTGCAACTAGCTTTTAAAGGATGTCAGGACAGTTTGCCTATACACTGGACCCATTGATGTTCTTGAATATTGGGCTTCTTTTCATTTCTCAATGTTAGCTTTAGTAATTCAAGTTCCTAGGCTTGACTAGACTGATTAGTATCAATTGGCGTTTTAGTAATAAATGCAGCTAAGAAGGGAAGACTGGCGAAAAATTCCCGTCCTAATAATGATGTTCTTGATTTGGGTATATGGCAACGTCTTTACACGTTTTGAATTTCACCTGCTTTCAACTGAGTTCCCAGTCAAAAATATAGTGCCTTCCCGTATACGATTGGAGTAACTGCTTAAATAAGGTTAATCTCTCTCACGAACAGTTTACTAAAATTTATTAAGCCAAAGATGCCGCTTGCATAGTACTGGCATAAAAAAACTATAAGACTGACGACAAACCTGAAATTCACTACACGTGTCTCTGGGAACAAATGTCTTTTAGCCATCTAGCTTCCCCCAAAACATAGCCTGTGTGCCTAGGAAATGTATACAACACAATACAAATGTTAGTTTATTGGCGAAACTGCGAGTTTCACACCATTTAAGTTCTTGTAAAAAAAATGATAAAATGGTATCGCGATTGCCAGAAACATTAAGCTCCAAATATTCGTAAAAATGTTTTACAACCATGTACATAATTATTACATTACCTACATTATATACACGTTTCATTAATACACACATAAAAACCGATTGGCAAACCTAAGTGTCTGGAATCTGAGATGGAAGATACTCAAACTCCGTGATGGAAGAGGAAAATTCGACGAATACGCTTCACGAGTATACTTTACTTGATATGACGCCTATAAACAACTGATCTGTTTATTAAACAAAGTCTTACGTATAAATCCTACTATGCAGTGTTTTAAATTTTTACTGTTCAAGACATGAGGGCAGCTGCTTCAGATGTCTTTTCCAATCTTCCGATTTATTGCAATCTCCACTAACTCGTTAAAAAATGCTCGTCTGGACGTGGACTGCCCGTTTAGTTCGTGCTGGCCCGCTTGACGTTACTTACAGAGATAATTGAAACTGTCGTGCCAGTCTCTCCTATAGAACCTATAACTATGGTCGGATCACTTGTGATTCTTTAATTTAGAGACGTAGTTGTTTTGTTCAGTGAGTTAGTAACGTGCTTATGCATATGTACCTAACCTATAAAATCCCGGCAACGAGAGCCCCCCTTCTCAATTATCTCACTTTGGTTGCTTGTACTCAAGACCACAGCTTTTCTGTCCTAATAAAGCGTTCTGGCCGTAGGTGAGAATAGGAGCGTATATTGATTTGTGTACGGCGGATCTCGTTTGATAGCGGTGGACCAATTTATGCAGATTTACACTACAGTTACTGGTGCTAGTTATCCTCAGGTCCTACTTTCTATAAAGAATAAACACGATCTAAATATATACAAAGTTCCGCTTATCTTAGAGAAGTACCATTATCATGTGACGTACACTTAGCCGGTTCCCCGGCAGGAACCAGTATTTCATTTTTTGAATTACTCATTTGGATATTTTTCCCAGGATAATTGGCATATGACTTGTCTCTGAGTCTCGGTTGTTTGGATTTTGAAAAACGCACCCCTGCCATAGATTTTTTTGATTTCCGAAGTTTTCTATATTGCACCGTTGACATGCACACGGCATCTCTAGGGAAAAATTTTGACCGACAGGTGGCATTTTAATATGAGGTTCCCGTTGCTGCAAACTTTTCTGTAGTCTTTACGTAAAACGTGAAATTCATTTCTACCGTTTTGAAATATTTAGTATTTATTGTTCAATATTTTCAACTAAGGTGTTTATGGCAGCTCCAGATATGTGTCGGCTGATTCAGGGCCTCTAAGCAGTAACGCAGGTTTCATGCCAAAATGGCACGCGGTGCTCGCGATTTTCTTTTTTTAGCAAATTAATCTAACGGTTTGACTTTGTTAATTGCCGAAAGGGAGGTCTCGTGAACTGCGCCGAGGTCAAGCATTATGATTTACTGAATATTCTAAGCCTATCTGTTAATCTCCCACATATAGTAAACAGGAAGGATTAAGAAGTACTTTCCACAACATTTTTTATTATTTTGTTGAAAGCTCGATTATTCGCTAGTTCTCCCCGCTCTATATCGGAAACTGTTCACGCATTCTTTCGAACATACTACGTACACAAGGAGTTACATACACGAAACCATGTTTCTTCAGCAGGATCTAAAAACGTAACTGCTAGAGCCACATAGGCCACCGCCGTAGCTGTTGAAAGCTTTATTATCATCATTGGTCGTTGTTTATGATCGGTTTCTTGGTGGAATGAGATACAAGCCTTGCCCTTTGTTAGGACCTCAAAAGTGAGCCTAAGCTTATGTCTTTGTGCTTACCACAATTATTCGTTGATGTGGACTATGAGTATTTGACAGACCGACAGCAGGCAAGCTCAGGTGGAACGGCCTCTGTTGTTTTGCTGTATCTATGCGAAGTAAGACCGAATTCAGTAAGCAGTACAGGTTAAGTACGCATATGTAACCGGCATGGAGCCGGTTTGTTCAGATGACGAGTGTGAAGCGATTCCCATAAAGGTGCTCGTTTGTCAGAATATCTTTCTCCCTTGCATGGCTATTCGTAACAAGCAGATCTGGTGCCTTCAACTACGCCCATGCCGCAAAGACATGTCTCAGGGGAAAGTGTTGTTTCACAACGAAGCTTCTACCGAACCATCAGGGGCGGCGAAAGAGGTTAAAGACGAGACATACAAAAAACTTTATTCCCTGTACATCGTTAAAAGACGCGAGAATTTTTGACATAAGGCCCAGCGTAGTATCTATCAATATCAATCGAGCGATTATTGATTCCTGCCGTGTCGGCACTTTTTTTTACGACTGTGGAAGGGAACTCTCAAGGATCAAGGACTGGACATGTTCTATGGTCGCTAGTGCTGTGAACGAGTGGACGCGTCACCCGTTCAGCGGCTAGATCTTCCAGATGCTTGAAATACTGCTCTCTCGGAGCTGCCCTAGACGCTGAAAAAAAAGGGTGATGTTGCCACACGTCAGTCGCTTTAACTTACCAGCAACAACGCCGCCGTAACCTAACCGTCTGGCAGTTGCGCCGGGATGACCTCAGAGACGATCATGCAAGACGGTTGCGGCACGATACTTTCCAACCCTTCGACTATCTCTCTTTCGCTCTCCATATTATTATATGGTTCCAATGGTTTCGAGAGCTACTTCGGGCCACTGCGCGGCGAATGCTCCAACTTTGCTTGGTCAGACACTTTCAGAGAGGGTCTGGTATCGGCAGTAACGACAAGCAGTAGTAGTAGGCATAGAGGACGTAGCAACCTTCCGTCAATGCTGCATTCTCCATCAACCTGTTTCTTCTAAGCGTACGACAGTCGCGAACAAAGCTAGCAAATCTTTACGAACAACGCTGCCAATATCGGCAACCGTTCTGTCATAAGGATGGGAAGAGGAAGTGTCTAAGGGCTATCGTGTCGATTCAGTGAGCGGAGCCAGTCCGTGTCGAAATACAGTGGGACGAAAAATACGGCGAGTACATATAACGTGACGTCGGACAACTTTTTCGAACAGCGTTGATAGTGTGTACAAATTGAGCCCGAGAGTTAAACATGGCAAAAAGTGGGTTAAAACTAAACGTGACGAGGGTATGCATGCACAGCTACAAATATACAAATGCACACACGTACACATCCATTCGAACTTGATCAATCGAATTAACACGGTAAGGCGGTATGTAAACAAGTATGCCAGAATTGTTGAGTTTAAGCTTAATTTGGAGTGTCCTGCAGAGTGTATCCAAAAAGATGAGTGGATAATTACTTGGGTTAAAAATTGTCAGAATACCGCTCGTACAGGTTAATTAATATATGTTTTTTAATGTAGTAAGCAAGTCATGTGTTGTAGACCACATTTATAACCAATAACTTGCTGCGATGTAGGACCGCACAGTGTCTCCTTAGATAGGTATTGAGCACGTTATCGTAAGAACTGAAGCCCCGCAAAACAAATTTATATTTTCGTGCACGTTTATACTAACTACAAAACTACATTGGGTGTTAGAGCGTTCACTCTATTTTTCAATTGCGGAGGAAGCGAATATAATAGTTTGTGCAAAAAGTGCTTAAAATAGGAGTTGTCATGATCCCAGTGCCGAGAGATGCATATCCGGAAATCCAGCACTCTAAGGGAACTATTAAATAGTAAATGTCTAAATCGTCTACTAAATTAGATATATCTAAATTGGTCTAGCTTATGATCGATGTAATCTTTACTAACGTTACGGTAATTATGGAATATTGCCAACATATCTGTTCATGTTTTCGTTTTTATTATTACTTCCGTTTTAACGGAATTCTACCGAACGAGACACAATATCAGCAAATGTTCACGAAATAGCTCTGCAGACTACCTTTTTATATCAAGTCGTTTTAGAATTTCACTAAGCCACATTTCTTAATTAAATGACTAGCTTATTGAATAGCACTGGTCTGAAATATATAGCGTTGGGTAGGTCTGAAACCTCATAAGCCATTTTCTTTTTGATTTATCGCTACTATCAATCGTTGCACAATTGTGTATTGCCGCCCGCGGCAGTACCTGAGTCAGTTACGGATTCGGTTGAAAATGGCTACAGTTTGCTCCGATCTAAACGATATACACGTTAGACGAAACGTGTAGTTGGCAGTGCACTTTTAGATGCTCTACGTGTTCGATTGTACCTATAGGCGAATTTTAGGCCGCACAACCGACCTGTAGAAAGCTTATCGTCGAGTGTGTAAATTTACTGCTTAGAGAGGCAGGAAGGTAGGCTATATACGTTGTTGATAACTCCACACAGTTGATATTATCGCTGTTCGAACGATAGACGTTAAGTATACTTACTGCGGAGTCTTCGTTCGGCAATCGATACAGTCTGCGAATGGCTTTATGACTCTTCGTTCATTATTTGCCGCCTTTGACTTCTACAAGCTACATTCCACTGAGCGATTTCGTTGTTGCGTTCTCAGGGTGTAATAAATATAGAAACTGAAATGTAAATGGTTGCGGACCTTTCATAAGGTGTGGCGAATCGCTCTTGCAAGCGCGTTTTGTATACATGCAAAGACCTCATCCGTCATTGTATGGTTGTTATAGAACCGACTTTTAGGACCAGCTATAACAAAGAAACGACGCAGTGAGAGAAGTTTTTGGTTGAATTTGTCGTGCTCAGCCCCGAGAACCTTTTGCTATTACTGCAGCTTAATGATCAGTTTTCATGAGTCGCTTATCCATTGTGTGCCTTCGGCTATTTGTATTCCGATCGAAGTTGAACCCTAATTGACAGCCGCCGAGCACACCGTTGGTATGAACTCCTGTGACACAGCTTTACTCCACATACACGGACCGAGATTATTTATCTACAGCTAGCAGTATGCCATTTGAACGATCTATAGGGTCCTGTTAGACGAAACATGCGATTTTATCCTCCTCCGACGGCCCTCATTTGCCAGACCCTCAGGCCAAAAGCAGCTTTCTTCCGGCTTCAGTAGTCGCTTAGGCCAGGCATCTACGTATCGCGTTTCATGTTAGCTTAGGCTTACGACGCCACTGTTGATGTTGCATTTGATTTCACCTTTCTTTCTCTTTTTCGCTGAAGACCCAAAGTATAGCCTGGAATTCGGTGAACTTCCTGAACCTAGAAACCGCACAACATACGTAACTACTAAAAAAGTAAAAAAGAGGCGGAAGTCTGTGGTTTCGCTGGGTGGTGGGGACGGAATGTTGTTAGTGCGTCGTTCCGGTAGATAAACCGGGTAAATATTAGAAAAAGCGTGGAACTGTGCAAGAAATTTATCATATGTCCCTATATACTTAGAGGCTTAGGCTGAGTGCGAGAATGTGCGGAACTGTTTATTAAAAACCATGCAGCACTTCTTGAAGTTTTATGCAAAAAATTAAAACATATTTTTTTAATCATTTAAATAATTTTGCTGGCTTAAGCGTGATTGACAACTGACTTGAATTTTTTATAATCTGGTGGCCACTTTATTCTTAATAGAAATCTAAATGGACGAAGTTGTTGCACTTGAGCTAGAAAATTTTTTTCGTGGTTAACTTAATCAATATATTCCTTCTACTTAACTGTATACTTAATCACATGAGGATTTTCGGCCACCTGGATGCAGGAATTCTATTTGTTTACGCCTTCACTAAGAGTAAAATAAATTCCCGAAATCAAAATATTTTCAAACCAGTCATAAAGAGTTGAAACGCCCCTAGAAACCTATTCTTATTTTTTGCACAAAAACACAGCAAGTGCGTGGTTTTTAGACAAAACTTCCCATTCATGTTTTCAGTCGCGTGAATGTTATTTCTAAACTAACCTGATATCTCACAGAGGCCTGTCTCATTATTATATTATGACGAAGATATACGAAAATTGAATACAATCAACATCGATTACAGAGCAAACATTGCCATCAAAACTTTAGTTTTTGGAGGTCCAATCTTCAGATGTCCGTTATGTCGTGCTCTTATCCAATGAGCGCTTATTTTTGATGAGAACCAGAGAGTTTTCAACAGGTGCCTTTGTAATTGTCGCAAACTAGTTGCAAAGATGAACTTAATAACTAGCTCATCTTCGTCATCAATGTAAGAAAAAATGTAAAAATGTAAAAGAAACGCAAAGGGGAAGTAAAAAAAACATTTTTTCTTCCTCGTTCGTTAGTCTGCTACTCATGAGTATATGGTTTGCTTCTACCTCAAAGAACTGTTTTGTTAAGTCTTCTACGACTTCTTATGAATTCGGTCTGAAGAATCGCTGGGGCAATTTGCTTATTTGCAGGACTTTTCTTTTAGAGCTCCGCTAAACATAGGTGAGATTGTAGAACTCTTAATAAGATTGGCTATTGCTACTAATTCGCGGTAAAGACATAACATCTTTGTCTCAACTGTTTTATATGTGCGCATATGTGGCAGGGGTATGGCATAATAGGAGGCGTAGTAGGAGGCCGTTTTACGCAGCGGCCCATGTGCATATTCTATGTACGTGTCGGGTTATTCATCAATCTCCGCGTCTATTGTACTCATTGTCCTTTCACCTTAGCATAGTAGCGTCTATCATGGCAGGCAAATATATAACATTAAAATCTCTACCAGATATATATAG
The DNA here is from genome assembly GCA_002081605.1 of Tropilaelaps mercedesae. NCBI lineage: Eukaryota > Metazoa > Arthropoda > Arachnida > Mesostigmata > Laelapidae > Tropilaelaps > Tropilaelaps mercedesae. The sequence continues at coordinate 31,636 of MNPL01005737.1, forward strand.
CATCGAACGCATTCCGCGTCATTATCGAAAACATGGTAATATCACCATGAAGCCAAAGCTTGTTAATATCATTAGTAACATGTGAGTATATCTAGAAAGCAATTTTTTATTTGTTTATAATGAAGGAATGATCGAAGCAAAAAGAAGTGATATGAAACATACGGATGACGTAATTACTGTGTAAAGGCATTCATATGGTGGCACTTGTGGAATATTACATATATGAATAACTCGTTCAAGGTATGGCATGGATATGGCGATGATGCCTTAATCGAAGTAATGCAGTAAGTTCGTTGAGTTGAAGCTGCCTCTCATGTGCCAACTTCTCGGCCTGTCTATATGGTTAGCGTGCAACAATTAGGCGCCCCGCAGAAGATGACGATAATTTTGTTCGAGTACTATTTTGAGAGCTTCTGCTTCTAAGATTCAGTTGTGATTTGGTTCACAATATGAAACCAGTGTTGGTTAATGTGTCAGCGTTTAGCAGCTATAATACATCCGCTCTGTAATAACGGACTCCCAAAATTATTGCAGGGTGTAGGTAGACGTAGTAGAACCGCAGCATATTCTGCCTTCGTGGAGAAGGGATACAATGCAATTTCTCGTTCGGAAGGAGGAGGTGATGTTGCTTGTACATTAAGGTTGTAATTGTACCTTGCAGAATAGTAGGCCACGACGCACGCCAACCAGCCTTCGCGCTGTTGTGCAATGCAGGCCCCTTCTGACGCTAGCCGACGTTTGAATGGTCGGCCAGAAGGCCGTCTTCAATGTGATGCAACTCAGCAAGCGGCGCCTTGCAATCCGCCCGCCAGCGCCCGCCATTGACGACAGGGCAATCTTGGCTAGCTCTTTTAATGAGCTCGCATGCGACTTATTACAACTGTGTATTGACTGAGCGAAGGAGTAAGGTGGTAGAGCGATCTCGTAGAAATCCATAATCAGGCGGCTTTGCTGAGCCAAGGAGAATATAAGACGCAGTCTTGCCGCTGGATTTAATAAGAACAGAACTGCTAGCCGATTCTGTATAAAACATTGTTAATAACAAGCAAGAGATAGAGGCAGAAAGCGCGGAAGAGCGTTTCACCATATATCTAGATCCACCGTGGACAAGGAATTGGAAAGAGTCAATTGAAGATGTTCTTAAAAAATCGGCTGTGAAAACATGTAATGAATGTAACTGTATTATAATAGAAAAGCGAGATATGTCATTCGCTCATATGGCTTATACAACATCGAATGATCACCTGTAAAGAAATCGAAAGGATTGTCTCAATTGAAGAGCTTACATTTGCGAAGAGCTGCCAGACTTAACGGTACTGACCAATTTTTCTTTTCGTGTCCATACCTGCTGCATTAGACCTAACCCTATGGCGTAATGTGGTATACGTATGTGTGAGGCACACTTAAGGTAATTTCTGTGACAATTGTGAACGAATTAAGGTAATTTATAGAAGGAAATTTGAACTCACAGCGTACATTTGAGCTTAGCAATTTCCTTCTTTCGCATACCATTTATTACCTTTTTAACCTAGATTATTATACACCTAGAATGAGAAGCATTTATTATTATTAATCAATAAATGTTAAATAGTTATGATTTGTAAGTATCAGTAGCACTTGTTATTATCAACCTAATTAAGCTGTATTGGGTTTTCGTTTTCTTCTGAGTCCGTGTATTGGCTTTAGTTAATTACATTTTTATGAAGTATGTGTATCCTAAGACGTCGAATTTACACGTACCTTATATAGTGCACGATACCTGTTTTAGCCAAGTCGTTGTCAAGTTCCACTGTGAATTACATTTAGAATACTCAATAGCTTGAAATTCTCAAGCGAAGCCCTCTCTATAGTGGTGTTCTCGTAACAAACACGCTTGTAGTTCTTTACTATATTTTGAAAATAGGGTATTGAACGACATGTAGCTAGCTGCGCCTGGGTTTACTATCTTATGCACGCGCCATACACAGTCGCCTAATAGTGCGCTCCCCATCAATGTTAACAAACTTAACATATGTGATGATCATGGTGTAATTCGGCTCTATGACCCTTTTGTCAAAATTTAACGCCATGAGGTAATGTGGTACGCCTGGCGATAGCCTGGCACCCTAGCGACAATCAAAAGAACCAACCCTCTGCCACTAGTAATCCGACACTTCTACATGAACTTGGAGTAATTACAATATGTGATCTATTTTGTTGTTTGCTATCTACAGCTCTAAGCAGTCCAGCAAGTCTGGAGGTGTCGAAACTGGGCGCAGGCGACGCGGGGCGGTATGCCTGCAGGGTACGCTTTCACGGCGGTGAGACACGGACTCAGAACGTAACTCTGCTTGTCGGAGGTAAGCTTACTAGGCAGTAAAAACCTTGAAATACGATTAGATCGTACTTCATTCTTGGTATGCGTTGTATGCTTCATACATCTTTGTCAGTTACGATAGCCAAAACGTGTTCGAAATCCGTCTTTCGTCTGACGGATCGCCGTTCTGCGGAATCTTATAAGATAGAGAAATCTGAAAAAGAGAATTTTTCGAGCTAAATTAAATTTTTCGATCTATAGACTAATATTTTATGTGCCTGTGTCTTAGAGTATCGCAAGTTCACAAAAAGCCGAACGGGCTTTCAAAAAACTATGTAGGAAGGCAATAACTGCTCTACTGTCGCAAATGTTTGAGGTATCCTGTATGAATTGCCGCGTGTTAGACATATATATATATATATATACAAACAAACGTGTATATATATATATATATATACAAACAAACGTATATCCTTGGAAGATACTAACGTTGTTAAAGTTTCAGCCATCACTTGAGTACCGTATATATAAAAAGTGAAAAAAAGTAACGGATTTTTTTAAACATTAATATAGTCACTTAGCGTTGAGATTTTTTGCTTTTTTTGGAAACTAACCAATTGGAGTATTCTGCAAGCTTAGCATATAAATAAGGCCGGTTATCATTATTTTAAGCAATTTTCAAATGACCAAAAACTAGTGGGCATCGGATACTCCACTCGCGTTTATTTTAAAGTCATACCCGCACAAGTGGAGATTTTTAGGGAAATGGAAGCATAATTGAACAAAGTTGTCGTTTTAAGCCATGGAAAATTCTTACATAGTTAACGCCCAGTCATTACATCAATCGAATAAAGTCAAAAGATGAAAACAGAGGAGGACGAGGATTCTACAAATTCCACAGCAGTGCATTCGCTCCACTTGTATCTCTTGTGGCCTTTGCAAATCTTCGCAATAGGTATTCTCTTCACCTTATAGGCGTCCTAGAGCATTAAATTCACCTTTTGCGGTCCTTGTTGGTTCAATAAGTTGGTGAATGGCACACATATTAGTCCTCATGGAAGATAGAAAGGGAAGTTCCTTTTTAAATTTCAATCTCATAAAATGGAGAGGTTTTGCCCATCGCGACAGGCCAGCAAATCCAAATCCGCACTCCTTTCGCCACAGGAAAAGTTCTTCGCAAACGAAGAGAGAAGTAAGGATGGAAATGAGTAACACCCTTTTTTACAGTGATGGTGAAGGTCATACTATGAACAGATGAATACAGCCGTTGCGGCAGCGCTTATAAGAAACTCACCGACTTCTTCTGTCTCTTATGCACTCCCTCTTCCGCTGAATCTAGCCGGGTCTCCTTCTGAAGTGACATCCCTATATAACTGCCACTCCCACCCAAGAGTATCCCCTTCAATGGCATGATCTCCTTTAATCGCATGAGAAGCGAGCTTAGCGAGAAGTGGTCCGTGCTGTAGGTGGACGCTACCGAACAGAATTGCTGGAGGCTAGCCGGAAGCAGACCCTTGTGAGGGCTGCGGACTGTGCACTCCCCTTTTTCGAGTAGCGTTGCCGTCTGAGAGATGCCTTCTGACGAGCTTTTCGGCCCTGAGAAGGGCCAGAAGACACAAGATATCCTTCTTCAACCAACACCCGCCATTGGCCATCCAGATAGGATAGGCGGCAGGCAATGGAAAGGGCGCCTGCTACTACGCACTGCTCGCGAGCGCCTTCGGGGCATCCTCGCCCTTCGTTTTCAGAGCCTTTCGAGGTCTGCCAACTGCTGCTGAGCGGATGAAAATGACTTCGGGGCTCCGTCGGCTCGCAAGTGTCGAGCGTCTGGCATCGGGAGCACACGCAAGGGTTGGCGTTCGCGGGGCACTGACAAATTTCGCTCTATATATCAAGCAGACGGCAGGCCATGCGGAAACCCAAGAGTTTGAGAGGCATTGGGAACGCGGCGAAACGGGGCTGCAGGAAACGGGATGCATGGGCTTGTGTGATGGTAGCTTAAGGCCTGAGGGCTCTTGTCGCCAAGACGCAACTGCTGACCGCGCTAGACGTCGCCTCCTTACGCGCAGATGAAGACCTCTAGCTAACCCTGCATCTTCCACTCCCGTGACCCGTTCTTTACAACTACAGCAGCACCACTCTCCATAGTAATCTGACTGCACAACCAGTTGGGAGCGTCCACGAATCTGGCGTTGGACATGTGAATTCGCTACGGGTTTGGCGCATGTGACCGCCTGTGCCGTAATGCTCGGTGATAATTGAAACAAGTTATCTGGAAATAGATATTGATATTTTGGTCGGCTCTACAGTCGTCTATGAGTAGAAAAATGCTTTTAATTATGCTTAAAGATAGGATAGCTGAAAGATTTTGCAGACGTAAGCATACACTTTTTTAATGATCTTCCCTTGGGTTATGCGAAACATGGGCAATATTGACTACCATAAAATACTGAAAAGCTTGTATTGCAAGCTTGCAAACTTGGCGGCAGCGCTATTAAGAAATTGTCTTCGATACATATGCAAATCTAAAAGTTTGCTAAGTGGTAGTTTACGGTCCACCACTCTTCTCTGAAATAATAAGAATTAATGGCATAAAAAATTCGTTATGGCGATATTCATAATATAATTAAATTACATAAGCAGCTACGATTCTGGGCGATAGTTGTTCGCAAGCCATATTTATGACGTTGTGGTTAAGGCTGTGATTATCGTTTCCGTTATCACGATGATTCGCGTAAAGCGGTCATGCTCGATGCTAGCATTGAAAGTGCCATTTCTAATTCTATTTACTGCTGCTTTGTCGTTTGCAGTGTCCCCGTCAAAGCCACAGATCAGCGATGGTGATGGAACTATCCTGCAAGGGACTGTTGGACCTTTTTACGTTGGCCATAGCTTACGTCTGAACTGTATCGTCGAGAAAGGTAACAGAGAATTGCATCAGTGGCATCTATTTAACACTTTGTACGCCTGGCAGCGAAGCGGCGCTAAGAAAAAGCAAAAAAATAATTCTAGAGTAAACCAGCACAACGCTAACCCAAAGCGAGCAGAGGAGGAAGTGGAACGCCGAATGGCGTGCAATGTAAATAATCGTATGGCTGATTCTTATTCATTACGTGGACTACGGGGCGCCTTGCTTTCTACCTTAAACAAACCGTGAATTTCATGATCGAAAGTCGCACAATTGATACAAGTGGACGATATGCAGCGATGAAGCAGTGTTTATTACTTGCAAGACTAACGCTAACCTGGCTAAAGGAACACGCGATCTTCAAATGGCTGCTCCTGTAAGAGAACGTTGCTGAAACGCCATGTATATTCTATACAATGCATTAGTCCAGTATTTCTTGTTCTATTGACAGCTGAATAAGCATCAATTGATATTCTTCCCTGATTCCTAGTTTATTGCATAAATTACAACACGGCTATTGAAAATGAGATTCACAACAGATTTGTACCTGCCCTCATCTTGTAAAAAGGAGTTGTGACTGTGCCATGTACGTTTATATACGTTCACCTAAAAAATGAGACGAAATGAGAGTTAATAAAACGAATTTATTTATTTATTTACACACTGTCTTGTTTGTTGTTTTTCCCAGTGAACGCAAGGACGTGTGATTTTTAAGACTCATTAGTAGCTCATTAGTTCAAAAATCTTATACCTCTCTTTAAAAAAGATTAGCCCTGGTTGCACTGAAGTGTATTTCTTGGTTTTTAAAAAGCACTGTGTGTGATTCTGAAATGAACTCGAAAAATCGAATCGTTTTTCAAGGCTGGCGCCGCGAAATGACTCGCGAATTGGCAAATGAAGCTGAACTGAGCTTCCGGCTTCATTGTACTGTACATACCGGCAATGATTTTTATGTCGTCGTACGGGCCTTTCATGATAGCATTTATCCAATGCCAGCCATCAGCCGTCAATATAGCAACCATATAGCTTTTCACATTGTTGCTGATTGGCCCTATATATATATATATATATATATATATATATATATATATGACTCTCGAAGGTAATTTGGATGTAGTAATCGTGTAGCATTTGTTGCTTTAATGCCCTAGAACGTTTTATCGAATTCTCTTGAAGTACGATTGTATTCCGCCGGTATCATCAGGGCCTAAAGGCCAATGTTATTGCATTACTTCGAATAATAGCCTGCGCAATACCCGATTCGAAAGGAAGGCCGTTTTGTTTTTATTTAATGTAAATAGTATTACGACAATGCGATAGTCGTCAGTCTAAGCCGGAGAATTCCATTAGACAACGGATCGATCACACGGCCCACGTCTGTGATGCACTTTAACGAAAATCCTCCGCTTGCAACTTACCTGCAAATCCCTACCTGTGTGACTATCGTTGAGAATACCAGCATCGTGAACGTGTTCAAAGCATAACGGGTACACATTTCTGATCATGTTTGACTGATATCTGATATAACCGGTTTCCATGTTACTTATGCGTGCGTGCATTGTATATACTTTAGGTGAACCGCTACCGAAGGTCATATGGCGGCGGAACACTATCGAACTGAACAACGGAGGCCGTTATACGATTTATCCGAAGGAGCAGACAGCTCTCACAACCGTACCGACGGGGGTACGTTGGAGCGTCCTTGACATCGGCCGCTTAACAAGGGACGAACTTCGGGCAACCTTCAGCTGCGAAGCTTCGAACCAGATAGCCGACAAGCCGCAGATAGCTTCTGTCACCATAGACCTCATTTGTGAGTACGGTTGTCGATCGCTACGCTCGTGTAAAATATAAATGATTGACAGTGAAAGCAACAGCATAAAATTTACTGGTTTAAAAATAGACAAATCTATTAGCTGGAGCGTAGCGACAGTATATTCGTGTTCACACATGCTGGCCCAACATTAAGTGAAATTCGATGCGATTAACGCGGTCAATTATCAACGAGTTACGATGGCATGCGACTGTTCTCTATAGCTCTATGAACTCTCCTGGATGCTTCATTTGAGCCTCCCATTCGCCATCCCAACCATGTACCCTATGCTTCTTGGTGGCACAATGCGTACGTTGCAGAGTAATAGAGACAACAATCGAGATATAGCAAGCTGTAAAATAGTAGTCTCAAATGAGGATGTTTTTATATTTATTAAAAACGTTTATAACAGAGTTTATTCTAACCTTCCTAGGCGTATGAGTCTTTTAAAATATATATTTTAGTTCCAAGCAACTCTATTACACACAAAATAGGTAGCATAAATTGCACTAGGATTGGCCCATAATTCGAACCACAGGTAGACACTAAGGTTCGTGTGAGCAACTTAATTTAATTCTACAAGTCGGACAGCTGATGTCATTTGCCGTAACTGCGACTAAATTCAACAACTACAGAAAATTCATTATTGGTATCTTCACCTGCCTTATTCCGCTTGGTCGACAATTAGGTGACGCTAGCTTGTGCCGGCAACTTTTGCAAAAAGATAATTTTTGTACATTTGTAATCAAATTTACTATATTTCCTCACAAATCCCCCTGCTTGAAATCGTTTGTTTTATCGTATGGCGACAGAACAAAACTTTTGTAAATCTTCCGTGAGATGTGCAATCTAACTTGGCGTTTATGCATATCCATCTAAGATTTCGCGGTCAGTTCAAGATGGTTAAACGAAAGGAAATCTACCAACTCGTAGTTCGGTTTTGTTCGTCTGACGTGTCCTCATTAGCATGCTCATCGTTGGGAGCTGACGAAGACCCCAAGGTAAACTGTCCTACTCGACCTGTTTTGCCCTGTACGAAGATCTGTACGGAAGTTCGACGCCATTCGCCCAACCAATAGGTCATTAAATTAAATACCATTTGTAGAGGGGCGTAGCTATAGCAGGGTTCAAATTGTCGTTCAAGTAAGGTCAGTTGGTCGTTGGGTGTGCGGCTCCAAACAAAGGTTAGGCTTTTAGGCAAGAAAAAAATCAAAATAAAGAAAAAAAAGGAAAAATTTTGTGTCAGTACGATTCCAAAAATGCTTTCGACTTGATTTCACAGTGGTTGAACTTACACTTTGGATTTACACCTTGGAATTACACTTTGAACTTATACTTTGAATGTAAAAAAACACTTTGATTTAAAGTTGTTTGTAAAGCCTTATTAGAAATAGGCAGGTGCCAATAGTTTCACAAACAACTTGGTTGCCCTTGTATATTCGTGAGCTTGATACCAGCCTTATCGTTATGATAGTATTAATTCTCATCTGCGGACCTTTGCTAACGCAATCCGGTTGCTTCTGTGTTCAAACTTTTGCTTATGGAAAATATCAGTGTTGTTCTAAATGTAATCCAAGCGCTATATGTGTGCATAAATACAGCGCAGTTCCAGCGCAGTCAGGAGTCACAGTTTCACAGTCTATGTAGTTGAAATTTCAGGTTAAAAGTTGTAGGTCTACCCACACATGATTTAAAAATGAAAATATTATTGCGTAACCGCCTTTCGACTTGATCTAAGCCGTTCATGGAAGTTCATTTGCATCTTCGCAGTACATCTTCGTGTTTGTATGACCTATTCGCTTTTATTATAGAGTATAATCTAGTCGTGTGCATGCCCTCCCCGGCCGCCCATCCTAAACAGGCGATTCGCCCGTGGAGCCTGGTAAAGCTATTCCTTAGCTAAGATGTGCCTTTTCTCCGTGCTACATTTTCCGCCTCGTGTATGCTTGAGACTTTGTGTTAAGCTACTACATGCACCAAAACTGGAGAGAATCCAGTCTAGTACCGGAGGAGCATCACTGCCAGGCATTGTGTCACGGCAGTCTCTCCTGCGCAACCGAGGCGTGCCCACGTCTCGCAGGCATTATATGAATGGAGTTTACTTCAGTGGAACGTTTGTTTGGACGCAAAGTTATTTTGAAGGTAGAAAGCTTAGGACCCTATAACCCGATCCTCTGTTTATTTCTTGGATAAACGGCTCTTTGGGGACCATCGTCGCTGCTACCTTTTGTACCTCGACCCTGTTCTCTGCTGCTTTGCTCTTTTACCATTTCAACACCACTGTCATATCGGGCTGAACTGTCCTGCACGCTGTACAAGCTAGCCGACCGAAAGGCCTGTTGCATACTCGAACAAGTTGGGACTGAGGTCTATCAGAAGTAGGTGAACTAAAAATCGGCTACTGCCTTATTTATGTAATTTATTGTTTGCAAAGTCGTGAAAGTTTAACGATATTTTAATGTTTTGAATTGTGAGCGGTTCTCGGAACGTACTGGAACTTGGCTTGACATGCAGGCATTTATACACTTGCTGCTTACACATTTACAAACGGTCCTGCATTCTGATAGCACATTGCGTCGAGGCAACTATCGGAGCTCGTGCAAGATTTAATGGGAAGCACTTCCGCGTGAGAACTCCTCCAGCTCATACAATTGCATTCAGTGTCTGTGTCCGTGCGGTGTCGACCCAATAGGATTCTGAGTCTAACACGAACAAATGAAGTCAAAACAGATTAAACGACATTGTCATTGCCTAAGCTTTCTGAAAGTATGCCAGTCAAATGTTCAGAATGCCGACTTTTGTCTCTCCATCCAGCAATCTTCTAGTGAGCTTTTTAGTCATTTTTTAGTAATTTTGCATAGTTAAGGAATAATGTTTGTATAACTAACATGACGCTGCAGTTTTTAAATCTCCTCTACACGGTCTTACGTATGCACAATCTTTCAGACAACCACCGATATATGCCGCGCGGGGTATAAATCACGACGCGAACAAACGTAACACCGATACCGTTAGACTTATCGTACATATCCACTGTAAGGAAGTACTGCCACCACATAATTGGCACTAATCCGTCGAGTTCTGCAGTGTAAACAGGGTTGCAAGTTTAAAAGCATTTTTATGCTCCTATCGAGGAAGCCCATCCTGGCTGCGGACATAAATTACATATCCAATGATGGGCTGAATAGCGAAAAGAATCTAGAAACGCATTTGTTTTATCAACGCAAACAGTTGGCTAGCTCCGAACGAACGCCATAGAAAGACTCTATTGGTAAGACAAGCGATATATAGCAACTAGTCTAGCCTATCTAAAACTGCGTTTGAGGCTTCACAGACTGTAGATAGATTAAAAAAAGCAAACGGTTACTAATTTTGATCGTATATTAGTATTTTGAATACTTCATCGAATTTGACTCGCCATACTAATCTGGCTGTGAGAGCGTTCAATTTGAAATCAGTTGATAGATTTTCATTCGTGTGTCAGCACCAAATAAAGGGTGGTTCGTGTAGGACCCTAGCTTTAGTCATAGCAGCAAACACTGACGGCACCACCTCCGGAGCGTGAATTACACAGTTTAGTTTAGGAGAAAATTAACTAGCGCCGCCTTGACATCTAAACAACTATTACTCAGCAGTAATTCCCTGGATTTCCGCATTGCACATATCCTAACACTCCTGTTAATCGAGGATCACATCAAGATTTCGCCTAATCTTCGTGACCTCTGCTCATGATCGATTATGCATTTGTGAAAGATGAAGGTAAACTTTGCGCATTGTTTGTCACAGAATGCTGCGAGCCGTTCTGCCTTATGTTCAGCAAGGTCTGAAGGATATCTATCTTCTTGTCTATCATTTGAAAAAATTTGCTATTTAATTTGATGACCTAATGATGATCCTACTTAATAGTTTGTTATAGCTAGGCTCAGCGCTTAAACCGAGTCCATAATCTAGACAAGTCAAGGTAACGGTAATCTGGAGTACACGCAAATTTCGCACTCAAAAGGTTGCAAAAGAAATGCATAGAGCTACAAACATGTTTTCAGGAATTTATAGAGAACTAGAGTAGTAGTACCGCCGGTAAGAGCCAAGGTCTGAACTTTAGAAAGGCTGTCACCTGAGCATAGATTTTGACTTCTATAGGGCAAAATATAGAGCCAGGGACAGACTCTGACACACCCTTTATAGAAACGATACAGCAAACACACAAGGAGTTCCTATATTTAGCTCCTTTTATGGGTAATTATACGGTTTTTTAACTTAGAAGCAAGTCTTTTTCACGTTAAAGTGAAACAAACAGGACAAGTTAATCATAATATGGGATTCAGCACAGTAAAATGCTTCAGCCACGTGTGACATTGAAGTTTTTGTGGTGTGGTCCCCAGTCGCCATTGTCCCGATAGTAAAAGCCCAGGTAGTGGCCTCAATCGATACGAAACAAGAGTAGAACTGAACTTTTTTGCAACGAAGGAGGCAACCTCGATTGGTCTGTATGAGTCGGGATATGCCCGCACTTTTTTCCTTAATCACGAAAAATATTCTTCTGTTAAAGCGGGTCTAAACAATTTCAGGAGGCGATTCAATGTAAAGAGTGTTGCTAGCAATAGTGTATTTAGTACTATCAGAAATATTTGCTTCAAAATCCCAAGCGCTGGCATGATGTCACTTTTTATCTGTGAAGTCACTTAAACTAGTATGTTTGAGATGCTTTACAACCAGTTTTATGCATATTATTTTGTCCAGGACAGCACTTAGTGTAGAATATTCGCAGTATAAAATGATATTTATCTCCTTATAAGTGTAAACAAATGTCATTTTACACGTCGTGAGTGTTGGGGTCCGATGAAGCTTTTCACCTGTCCGCCGCGACTTTTTTGGACAATATACATATGATGAAAAAACATATCCATTTCAAGGCGCTCTAATGAGAAGAGAAATATAAGCGATGCTGATTATTCGCCGCGCAGTTAACCACGCAGTTTTTGGCTCAATATACTCATCTGAGCATACTGATGTGACTGTTATGAAATAATTTGATAGGAGCGACATTTAAACATAAGAAAGTGATCGCCGCACGTCCCTTGCGATGATTTGCGTTTTACTTCGCTTTTCCTTATTTCAATGCGCAGTTCAGAGTCTAATACTCTAGGTCACATTGCAACCTTTTTCCCTCACTAATTAATCGTATTCGAAGAGCTATCCATGAGCTAAGAGAATGCCTTGAAGGAAATGCTAACGAAATTTCATTTTGAACGTAGGGGCTCCCCTGAAGCGCAAATATTTGCTTCTTTTCTTCAATGTCAGTTTTTATGTTTATGCCAATTACTGCATAATAGGCTGTCAATGCAGATACTCCATTGGCTCAATAGGCTGAAAGTGCTACAAGTTGCACCCAGTTGAGTTTTTAGTGCGCTGTTTATAACGACATTCCAGCGTAATGCAGTGCATAAAAATTGCATTGGGTAGCTATCCTTCCGAAGTGCCGGCTGCTATGCTCACACAAAGGAGCGCGGTACAATTTGAATTACTTTAGGTGGATGAAACCAGAGGTTCAAGTTAACAAACCATTTTGGTTTCCCTTAAGATTATCGGCCTTGGACATTCAGCTTGGAGTGAAAAATGGTAAAGGCATGAATTATTAGATCTGTTTTAAGAGCATCTTTGAAAATGGCTTTAAACTATCTCCGAAGCGTTTCCAGCGGACTGCGATGAAAGATGGTTTCGACATGCAAATACACTATAGGTTTTTATTGTAAATAGTAAGCAAAAGTAAATTAGAGCAATCGACAAAGAATGTGCGCAATATATATATATATATATATATATATATATATATATA
>MNPL01005738.1:0-21781 GCA_002081605.1 Tropilaelaps mercedesae
ATATATATATATATATATATATATATATATAGACAGCATTTTTTAAAATTATCACAAAGAATAAGTCGCCAATGTAAGCTTAACAGAAATATAGGCTTTGTATTTGCCAAGAGACTAAAACATACAATTAAGCGAATAGACTGGCTATCAAAGGTTATCAAACTGTTTTGACAATTCGCTGTTGATTAATAATCTTTTGCGTAATCATCAAAAGCCACAAAAAACCAGCTGAATATGTTAGAGCATAGCAGCACTGATGCTAATTTATGTTTCCAATTAGAATGCCTGATTGAACATTTGATTTCTTATGACTCTAACCAGAGATATTTAAAAGAGTGATCGACGTGCATAAAGGAGGAGCCACTTGGCTTGGCTGCCGTCAATACAGGTAAAATAATACCAACGGTTTTCTTTGATGTACAGCACATTTCACAGGCCTATTATGCTGCATTTACTCCACTAAATATCTAGAATGGTTGTAGCATGATGGTCCACTGATTATAAATAGACGTCATCATATAATTAGAGCAAGAGCCGATTGTTACTGTATGCCTATAAACTATGGAAAAGTATTGTTCGTATTTTCTGCTTAGTTTAGAACTATTCTAATGCTTACCACACATATGCTTATCTCCCTTCAATTGCCACAAATATATTCCGTTTGCTATTCGCATTTACTCATCAAATGAAACTTACGAAAGCTAAGCTTATCATGACAAAATTTTTTAAATGACAGGTTATAATTAGGTTTTAGTTGCATTCTGAACAGCTTTTAAACCTTTTCAGGTAAGCATACAATAGATAACACGCCGTCTATGTGCGGAAAGCTGGATGACTGGTAATTCGGGCATCTATATCGCTATTGCACAAAGCCACGCCAGAGTAGCTAAGAGCGAAGGTAGGGACTGTAGTGTTGCACAGGCGTTTAACTTTATTCAGTGGTTACAGATAACTATTAGCCTGCGACAAAACTTCAACAGTACGTTGTACGTTTAAGTGCGTTCGTTTATGTAACGTATCTTGAAAGTTTTTACTTGGATTAAAATTCTACTCAGAGTTCATCTGTTTATGAGTATTCCAGTTCCATTTGGAGGAACTCGATGCTTGAATAATGTATTAAAAATACACACATGTCCACACGCAAATATATCAAGGAGAAGAATGTAGCTAACCCGATATAGTGTAAAATCATCGGGAAATCATGAATCACAATTAACAAAGAAAGACTGTTAGGTTGCATTCACCTCCCGTGTTGCATACAGTGTGTTATATTTTTTGAGGATGTAGTTCCAATTTAGTGCGGGAGCACCGTTGTTCCAGACTTCTGATTATTTCACAAACAAGCTGTTATAAACCACTTGCAGCTAACTTTATTTGCTTCCATTCTACTGTTCGACTTGGATGAGACAAGTCATTCAAGTGCTTTCCATAGTAATCTTTATAGGTAATGCTAGATAACTTCTGCTGTTGACAATTTTCACAGCCTTGCTGCCTGAATGAAAGTTGCAATCAGCTGAGAAAAATTCAAGTATAAAAAGTAAAGTATATATCAAGAAAAGATAAAGTATGTAGCAACTCGATCAATTTTAAGCTTCAATTGGGAAACTAACATAGCACATGAGCATCGTCAGTCTATTTCCCCACCAGTCTAATTAAGCGTTGAAGTGGAGAGTTAGTTGCCAACGAGCCAACCTAAATAACCATATTGGAAATTCGCATGACTCATTTAAGTGCTCGTCATAAAAAAGAAAATGGTACGAATGCAACATGACACCTGCTATTCTTTATGTCTGTCCCTGGAGGGTACATATATAGGGCGTCATCAAGCAATCGGTCACCCTGTACTCCTCCAAAAACAACTTGTCCGCGGCAGGCCATTCGGCAAGGTGTAAGGTATCCCGGTAGTCAGCTCTGAAGACTGGCCGCCCAACCTTGGTTCAAGTGAGGTCTGCGGCTATTAACCTCGGGTTTCAACCCAGGTCAATGAGCAGTCTCTATTAGCTTCTCGGCTTCGCGGAGTTAGCAAGCACTTCGGTGTTGTCTGCGGGGCTCCTTGCTGCCTGGGGTTCAGGCATAATGTGGCGTCTGCCACTAACTGGTTCGGAGTAACTGTGTACAACATTAGTTCTGTATTTCCCGTTGCGGTTATTGTAGCATGACCTATGTATTATTAGATTTAACCTAATGTGACTCTAACATAACCATCATCTTATGTACTACACTTCAATAATGTCATAATGTGGCAATGGTCAAATAGGTGCTGATCATCTGAGATATTCTGTTATACTTTGCGTACAAGAGCTTTAAGTGTGGAGTGATTTTAATCGTTCAAAGTCATTACTCTTTAGTCGGATGTAGACGAACTTGTCTTTAGTGCCGTGCTTACAGCAACCAAGCATAAACCTGCTCCAACGATATAAAAAATTTAAATATTCCGTAACTGGTTGTCTTCATAGTGTTAAGTTTCTTAATTTCAGAATTTCAAAAGATTTTCAATTTCAGAATATATTAATTTGTCGTTCAGATTAAATCCGGTGGTGGTCTAATAGTGATTCAGATTTGTTCAACTTTCACTTCAAAGCTGAAAAGCTGACGTACTCAAGTTTTTTGTTATATAATTGATGTTGTTTTTAGTTATTTTTAGTGGCTCTATTTTAAGTGCATGGCCTTTACATAAAAGAGAGTGTCAACAAAAACCATACACTTGTCGGGATTTTTGGATATGCAATTGGGTGTTCGTTAGCCACTTAAGGCTCCTTGGAACCAGACGTAAACGGAATACCTGTTAGTTATTTACTGGACGAAGATAATATGCTCTGTTGTCGTTTACGCAATATGCAGACAACCAACCCTTCATAAATATATATTATTGCCTCCCTCATTTTTAGCAATCTAAAGGGCGTTTGCTGTTCGACTATTTCGAAGATTGCTGTTTCCAATTATGAAAAAGTGTTTAATCACGTTTGACCCACAGGACTTGGAATAAATGTTCAAGTCTATTATATCCTGCTGTTCGGTGATAGGCCAGAACTCTGCGGAGTCACAATAAAAACAGCAACGACAACTTATGCGCTAAATAAAGAACATCTGGGCACGGTGGGTGGCGTCTAACGCTGTTTTAATTATGGTGCCAAGTCTCCAAAGAATCAGGAATTTAGGGAGAATAGTGCTTCTGTACAACCGCACATAAAATGTATGATCCTTGGCAAAGAAGCGATGAAAAGTGGTCTGTACTATTCAATACTCTGATTTTGTTATTTGAGTAATGCGTGCTTCGATTCTTAGCGCGTGGTTACCAAGATTTCTAGGTCACGTATATAAACGTGAGAAATAGAGAACGGCTGGGCCCTTTAACTTAAAAACAAAGCTTAAATTTTCTCTATTCAGAACAGCGCATTTCAGGACAGAGATAATCATTGATCTCACCCAGCTTGATACTGCACCTACGCAATCTGTTTCTATTAGCTAAGGTATCAAATAGAGCGTACAACTTCAAATCGTGTTCATATAGTTTATATGTTACACTTGATGGCAAAACTTTTCCGAGGCTCAATATGAAACGCAAAAACAGTAGTGAGTCAATACGAGAGGAACTCTTGTAAGAGGAACTTGCGGAACCCCCGAGGGACAGCAGTTAGCGAAACTAAAAATTCTCTCGACTCCGACGCAAAATTTCCGACAAATAGCTTTGTATTCCTAGCATGGTAGGGCTGTCAATTCCTAAAAGTCAAAGTTTATCGAACAAAAAACTACGCCACACGGAGTCCAATATAGAGAAACCAAAGTAGACACAGTCCAAATAAGGGCACCTATTTCTAAATCGCGTTCAGGCATTAGTGATTCACACAAGCTGGGCCGCTGTGGACCTGTTTTTTTTTTTTTGTAGAAAACTGTACTTTGATGTGACTATAAAGTGCCGAAATAAATAGGGCAACTGCGCGTTTTGCGTAAGATCTCATAATGCTGACGCGTGGAGGTTTCGAATGACAAGATGCACGCTTTTTACAAAGGAATGAAAGAATTGTTTCAGAGGTGAAACTATACTTCGATTTAAATTCTTCTATTAGATCATTCATGCAGCAAAATTTTGAAAAATAGTTGGCCAAACTGGAACGAGGGTACATGGACTTATATATACAAATTTCACTGAGGAGTTGAGCTCCCACTTTGAAGCCAGTTACTTCACGTATAATCGTTTTTGGGTTGTCAGTTTTATCAGTTAAGACCCTAATTTCGATTGGCTAGAAACGCCGATCCGAGGCGCTAGTTTTTTGCCACTTATTTAAAGGAAGTACCACTTTTATGTAATATGATGGACAATAATGATAATATATAATAAGATGATTTCAGAGCTGAAAGTATCAGCTTAACTCCGGCCTATGTAGAG
This sequence comes from Tropilaelaps mercedesae, assembly GCA_002081605.1. Lineage (NCBI taxonomy): Eukaryota > Metazoa > Arthropoda > Arachnida > Mesostigmata > Laelapidae > Tropilaelaps > Tropilaelaps mercedesae. The sequence continues at coordinate 4,388 of MNPL01005738.1, forward strand.
ATAGTCGTACGGGTTACAAGTGTATGCCGATCAGATTTTATTTTATCAGTTTAATTTATTTCAGTGTTAGGTATTGTTCAGGTTTCATTCTTTGCCCACCATGTGTGTAATTCCAACAATGGAAAAGCCCTCTATACAAAAAGACCGGTCTTATCTATTTGGCTTATTTAGTTAAAACAAAGAAGGTGCTATGGTTTGCTAATCAAAACAGACGTGACGATAAGCTCATTAAGTCTAACGTTTCTGTCCTCTAATGCTTCATCATACGCTTCTATTGTATTTCTGCTCCGTTCCAGCCTTAAACGATAATCGACAAATTTGTATTCAGCCGTTTATGCGCTAGCTAGAAAATTTCCCCTGTTAACTGTGTCCAGAATATCCTTCTAGCAGCCAATTGCCAAGTAGTGGTGCATTAACACCATCGATTGAGAACTATGCTTTTTTTCTCAAGACGGTACCATGTCCCCAACATTCAGATGCAATTCAAGCTTGGTGCGGCCGATAATAAAAGGCTAAGAGGCCCAAATTGGTCAGCACTGGTTATGTAACAGCTTCTTGAACCCTCCCAAGGGACGCTGATGCTACAGTTAGCAACTATTGTAAGTTTGTGATTGTTATGCACGCGTAGCGTTCTTCCACTTTTTACCACAAGGCTGTCAAAGAAAGCTCGTTAGCAAATGCATGGGCTTGCGTGCGTGTGTCAGTCTTTGTCTAATATATGGAACTGATACAGTTATATTCTTCTTCTTATGACAGTATTGTTATCTAGCAATTCTTTATTGCTGTGTGTGTCGGTAAGATAGAGGGCGCACATTTATTGAAGATATTATTCGCGGTCATTTGCCAGTTGGCTAGGTTGCGTTAGTATCAATGATCGCGTGATCGCAATCAGAAGCACAACAAAAAGACCGCTCAGTGAAACAAGTGTGAGATCCTTGAGGGGAAGTATATTAACAGGAAGGTCTCGGATTCAGGGTTAACTCACAGAGTGCAAAACCTATTAGGGCTAAAGGTGATAATTGTATAAGAGACCTTTTGAAAACTATAATTACAATGAAGACACGGCGTGCTACTTAATCAATTAAGTCTAACACTCTGAGGTTTTTGCCTTTGTCATATTACTTTGTGCAGGCATTTTGGGTATCATTGGATTTAACGGACAGGCGGATAAAATCAGCACGCTTACGAAATCGAGTACTCATGTCTCATGAGAAATGATGAATGATAAATTGCAACGATATTTTATTTTTTCGAGATGCAGGTCGATTAAAAATATTGTTTAAAATTTTGCACGGGAAGACCATAAAACCAGCTTGGCATGAATAGATTCGATTTTTGAAGTGTGTTCTGCCGTAGGGAACTCTATCAACACAATCTTTCTTTATTCCCAAATACTTGAATTCGAAGTTTTAATTCACAGAAACGAGATTAAGAATAGTAAATGGTTCTACCCTTGAGAGAAATTTTCTAAAGTTATTGGGCGAATTGTATGTTATGTCGCCTACTGAAATATCTACAGCACGCCATTTACTTTTTTGCTATGACCAAGCGCGGTACATGCTGCTCATCACGTTTTGGTGGCTTTAAGTATATTGGATAATATATTTCTAACGTAATTTTTGTTAGACTTTATTGTATTCCTCAGCAAGAAATCGATGATCGGCTGATCGAGAAACCGAACCGTTGAAATGCCTAAAACGTAACGTGGCGTGGCCGGCCTTGAACTCGCCCAAGAACCATCTAGATAGATCACTTGTCCAACATTTCACTCTATGGGTCCTCATCAAAAGAGTTAGACGGCCTCCCTGCTAACTCCCTGAAAACAGTTTCTTAGTTGGGCGACTTTTTTGTTGAAGTAACAAAACATTTTTAGTGTGTTCTGTATCGCCACAGCAACGGAGTCTGTAGAGCTTATAAGGTTCTATTTGCGCACGTGAGAGTTCCCAATGCATGTCACGCAAGATAATAATTTGTTTAAACGCGATCTTTAGAGTAGAACACATTCGCTTACAAACGCACAGAAATATTTTAAAAAGGTATTTCTCGCTTTATTGACACATTCCGTTTAACACACATTGTTTGCGTAAACGTTGTTTGCACTACTTGTTCTGGCGATTGTGCGAGATTTAACAGAAGCGAATGGAATGATTAATAATGCGCGTGGATGGGATATGAATGTGAATATAGCCCATTTGTAAAAAAAAGTACACAAAGGTTTGATTGTACTCAAATATGTTTTGGTACTGTTTAACATAAGATTTCACATTTAAGTGGGCCAAAAGCATTTCTCAGGCCAATGGATTGATGATCTCTACTGCAGTTGTATAGCGCACAGAGGTTGTAGACACAACGGCACTATAGGATGTCCAAAGTATAGGCAGAATGTGAAGTGTCGAGTAGAAAATTAAATAAAAATCATATGAAAATGTATTAGAGTACGCTTTGTTGATTATGCTCATTGGTAACAAGTAGTGGATTGTTTTAGGCGTCAGCTTTGGGTTAAACAATGGTCAAAATGTTATCGCTAAATATATATTTAAATTTAGTCTTTACTCACACTCCGATGCAAAATGACTTTTTTTATTAAAAAGGCACATTTAGTGAGACACATTTGGATTGGCTTATTGGTCGACGATAAAATACTTTCGAGATGAAAGGAATTGACTTAATTTTAATCGCAGTTTGTTATTTAGGGATTAGACTGTGATACAAATTACTCCTAGTAAAACGAGTCGATCAGTTGAGCAGAATTGTGTGAAGGTAGGACGGTAAGTGCACCAGTTTTAAAGTGGCCTAAACCAACTACTATGTAGAAACTATAGCGAGGTAGCTATTCTATAAACGAATATGAATTAAATGGACTTACTTCATTTTACTTGAAAAACAATTTGAAAATTTGGAAAATCGTTTAATTTTGAACGATTTGTATTTGACGCTGAATATTCCAGTACTAAAGGCAAAGCAACCCAACAATAGATCTAGTATAACAAGATTAAAATCATGTAGTAAAAATAGGAGTGGTAGTAGTAGTATTCTGGCATGATTACATTTTCATTAAATCGAGCGTTCTTTCTCGTGAGAGGTTTGCGTAGATACAAAGTGGTGCGTGTCATAATCTCGAAGATTATTCACCACCTCAAAAACTTAGTTGAAAAAATTAATTAAAATGAGGTATATTTTTTAATAAAAAAGCTTGTGTTACCACTTATTGTCTTCTTAAGAGAATTTCTCTATTATCTCTCTACTCTGCTTTCTCTTAGTATTTCTCTCTCTATATATACACCAAGTATATTGTGTCATACTTGAGGTGGTTCATTGGCAACCTAGTCAGAGTTGCGTAATTAGCATGTGGAGCTACACTAAAGACCCGATTCTTTCGAGGTCAAAATAAGCATTTGAAAAACGACAATTTGTTACCAAGTTTCTCCTCTCAACCAGCCAACCGGAGCTGCAAATTCTTGTCACTTTCAACTGAGCGAAAAAAGTGTTTTTTGGAATTGAGAAGGCACGACAACGCAAACTTTTGCTCACATTAATTAGATATTCTTAAAGGAAAGAATGATATTTACTAGAGACCATGACACTATATAACTTGTTAGCGATCACTGTTATAACCTTGATTTAAATTACTTTATATAAATTTATTGAAAGTTGATAGTGGGAATCGTGATAAGTCTATTCTAAGATTTTAGGCCATTAGAGCGATCAGTTAAAGTTCAGATTTATTTGGTTTTAAGAAGGTCTCAATTTTAGTGGGAATTTTCAATTTTGATTCTTTAGAGAGAAACTAATTTAACCGCTTAGTGTGCTGGGTGGATATTGAGGGCAACACAATAGGCTTTCTACCCATTCTGTAGTTTACTAGCCATTTATTAATTTTAATTTCGTTTGTGACTTGCATTATTTCGTTGTGCACTTTAATGTCGTATAGAACAACTTACATAAACCTCCGTTTGCTGGGCAACTAGGAAATCGATAGTTGTGGCCAATGAAAGTAGAAGGCCATAGCCTGTTAGGGTATCACAGAGAGTCATTGTATAGGGCGGAAAGCCCTTTTTAGAGACTCTGGTGCTACTGTTAGATGTAGTCCTGCGAGGCCAACGTTTGCAGTCCAAGGAATGGATCATCACAGCACCGCATGCATGCACGATCGCAAAGGATACCGTGGTACAACACCCCACCTGTCCTGCGTATCGTCACAGAAGTCGTCCCATCAGTTATATGTGTTGTTACGTGCTACCATCAGAAACTTGAAGTACACTAGATCCCATCCTACAAAACGAGAGAATGAGATTCGACACGATGCGGCGGACCGATATGAAAATACGACTTAGCAGTGATTGACACGAGCCCTTCGGGGTCCTGGTGAGCTCTGACATCGGCGATAGATGAGCTGAGAATACAGCGCGAATGCGTTAGTAGAAGGCAAGGGGCACTAACACATGATGACCACTAGCTAGTGTCCGAGGGACACACAGAACATTGCAGGCGCGTCGGTGGCAACTGTTGGCAAAGGGATGCACGGGAACAGCCACGATCCAGCCAGTGGGGGAACAAAGAAAGACCAGAACAAGGGACGCAACCAGGCGTGGAGATGAGCAGCACCACCAACGGCAACAACAGAGCCAACGTGCTGTTGATAATAACCACTAGGACAAAGTTGGCAAAGTTGCTACCCTTGTTGTTAACGCTAGAAACACTGCCGATGATTGTGGCACAAACGGAGCCCCTCACTCTGTGTCTCTTTGTCGTAAAGACAAGCACACGAACGCGACCACGATTCTCGTAGCAGAAGCACATGCATAGACAGGTGCTCATTCAGCGTTCGGAAACCGATCGGATATGTGGAAGTAGGGGGCCGTGTTGGTGCTGCAAGATGCTCATACATGGGTGCACAGAAGTCAAAACAGGACGGTTTATGAAGAGAAGTGCGCGCATAGTAGTCAGATCACCACTCATTAAATTGTATTGTGAACGGCGGCGGCTTGAAATAACCAAGACGAAGGAGCTGAGGGCGAAATTGTTGCGTACCGAAAACAGCAAGCGCGACAGCAACGCCAGTTAAAATAACGGAAAAATATGGCACATTATGTCATTCACTTGTGCGCATTCCTCCCTCTTTGTCAGACAAAAGCGAGGATCTTCACAGGCGTAACACAGATGAGCAGTGGAAAGCCCACACCCCAGCTCTATCATTCATTCTAGGATGTTTCGCATCTTTTGATCCACGTGGCAGCGACGCAAGTATGCACACGCCGCCACTTCGCAAACTGTTTCCAATAAGTAACTCACCTGCCTATGTCAAACTGAAACGAAAGCCATCAGGAACAGCAACGAACAGCAAGCAACAACAAGCCACATGAATAGCCAGACGACAGAGGCAGTCAAGAAGTGTCTCCCCTCCAGAGCAAGAATCTGACATTACTACAGCGACGAATAAAAGCGTCAGAATGCTAAACCAAATATTAAACGGAGTGGTGCGGGAGAAAGGCTAAACGAGATGATTGTCTTGTTACCTATTTACCTAAATGCTAGATTACTTCATTTTGTATCCCGCGAGATTCTAGAGAAGGCGAAGCAATTAACAAACACAATTAAAATGGTTGACTACAAGAATGCTAATTGAAGGAATGCAAAAAAATGAGCGCATTGCGCATGAGATCAACGCGTAAGCAGGACGGTTGGCTGACTTCTGGTATTACGTTTTACGTGGTGTGACGTGGCATAGCTTCTGGTGAAATATAGTAAAAGGTGTAATTTCATTAATGCCATTTTATTCTGTTCTTAGTGTATACTGTTGTTTTCCGTCGTCACATCGGCAGTCTCTTGATCGCTAAAAGCCCGTCTATTGGTGTGCGTCCTTGTATTAGTAACTATTGCGTTGTAAAGGAAGACGTAAGTCCGACAACTTCTGCTGGTGTATATAAGACAGTGGCTCTACATATAAATAAACGTTTTCTTATGCTAAAATGAGCTTGCGTCTAGGCGAGTTTTCTTTCGGGAGCTTCAATTGCCTGAGCACAAAGTAAATCAATCCATAGGGCAGGGAGAGAAGCCAATATGCTGAAACGGCCTCCCTAAGATTCTGCCCCTGATGTTGTTACTGCAGCTTCTGTGCTAGCCAAAACAAGCTGCAACGCCCAAGCGAATTGCTCATATGTCTTCGTCTGATACTAAAATTGGCAAATAATTAACAATAAATTGACTAAAAGGTAATAAAAACCGAGAGCGGCGTAAACCGTCAACGTTTCAGGACCAGCAGCATCCGTAAAGCGACAGCAGGCGCATTGCGGAGACCGCTCACCCAGCACCATCTAAATCGCCCACAAACCATTGGCTTTTCATCTGGTGCCACCTGGGGCAACGCGGCGTTCTAGTACGGCCACACCGACAGACATCCCACGCCCACTAGAATCAGTGACCCAAAGCTAAGAGGCCTTTAAGGCAACACCGTTCATTATCATCAAGGTCAAGTGGGCCAGCCACATAGCCCACTCTGGACAAAGTAGTGGTCCACTCAGCTGACTGCCGAAGGTCAGGCGACGAGCCGGAACAGAAGATCAGAAGTTCTATCGGATAAATCGGTACGGGTCGATGCACGCTTTCGGAACTAACATGAGGAAGCGATTGAATGGTATCAGCCGCACCTCTAAGATATATTCAACAATGATAAACGCAAAAGTTGATAAATGCGGCCATACTGAGTACACGCGATCAAGTTAGCAGTAGTATCTGCACGTATCGTGTGATACGTGCACCTGTACGCATGTACGATTTATTGCTACGGCGTTGCCCATTTAAATAAATGGAGGGACATGAAAGGAAGAGCAAATAAAAGCAGAGGCATAGTTTCAACATAGGTTGCAACTATAGAAAAATAACGGCAATAAAAGACACTGAAGTAGTGTTACCGTGTTAATCATAGTATCAACAATAACAAAAACCTGCGTAATTTGCGATCTGCTATATTGGACGCGATTACTTGACGATTTGACGATGTTAAGGGCTAATAAGATCTTGGACGTTGTGATCTCTCGTGTCTCGTTTTACTTGTTCTTTATTAATATAACATTAGGGCGCACGCCAGCTCCAATGCTATTTATGGCCAATTATGTAGTAATTCTATCGATATCCAACGATCGTCGTCGGAACTAACGCCTGTGTGGACAGTCTAGGTCTAATGAAGTCACGAAGTCTACCACACAGAAGTCTCACGGACATTGTGTAATAATTTGTATACTACTTAATTCAAGAAGGAGATGCGTCTTTTTGAAATTCAAGGGAAGTGCCAATTTAGGTCGAATAACGCATTGCTGGTCGGGGGCGGTGCTTATTGTGAATGTACGTATAATTTACTATACAGCCGCTACAGGTGGTATAAATAAAGCTTTCCTGAAGTGTAGCGCCAACTGATATCGTAAGAGGGTCACATTTAGCCAGCGTGGCTGGCTTGACGTCTTTCTGGATGTTGTTCTTTGGGAGTGGCGAATGGGGCTCGCCCATTTCAACGACGCCGTTATAAAGCGTCTCCAGGCGTCCAGTGAAGACATAGCTCAGCTAGACACAATCAACATGTTCGCCAAGGTACGCCTGTAGGCAAACGAAGAATGTAATGCTCTTAGCTGTCATACTTGAAGATTCATCATTTGAGGGAGAAAGATAGGACAAAAGTGATATTCTTATACATTTTAAAGTGCAATGATAACGATAATTTCCTTGGATACAATTAACCCATTTGATCGAGGCAACCAACAGAGTGGATACTGCTGTGACTTTTTTATCTGTCATGTTTTGTATTGCAGATCTTAGTTACCTCAGCGGCCATTGCCGTCGCCGCCGCCTGCGCCGAAGCCGTCGCGACCTCACGTACGGATTTACCGCCCCTGCTCTGGCTGCACTTGTTGCACGTGGATATTCTACTCCTCTAGGGTGCAGTTACGCGGCTCTCTTGGCCCATAGATATGCCGCCCTCCTAGCCTATGCCGCTGCCGCCCCTGCAGCCAAGATTGCTGCTGCCCCTGTTGTGGCTACGGCCGCTATTGGCTTTGCTCCTCAGCCTTACCAGTTCGGGTACGAATCCGTCGATGAGCACGGTACTAAGCAAGTTCGACACGAGGTCTCTGATGCCTACAATAATAAGAAGGGATCCTACTCGTTCACTGATGCCCGTGGCATCGCCCGGCGCGTTGATTACGTCGCCGATGCTGCTGGATTCCGCGCTACCGTCCACACCAACGAGCCTGGAACTGCTCCTTCTACTCCCGCTGCGGCCCTCTACAACACTGCCCCCCTTGCCGTCAAGGCCGTCGCCGCTCTCCTTGCCGTGCGAGCTGCTGCGGCAGCTCCTATTTCTACTTACGTCCATGCTCCTGTGGCCACTAACGCTAAGGCTCCAGTTACCGCCTATTGATATGGCGCTCACTACTAAACTCATCACTTTCTGTCTATTTATAGATTATCCTGACTATCCTTCATTTCCTCTGTGATATTCTCGCTTTCATTCCATAAACATTTAATCCTATTTTAGGGACAGAAAGCCCTGCTGCGATGAGATCGATGGTCATTCACTGTTATGCTATTCGCATCAGTTTATTGCTATCATCATCATCATCGTGAACTTTCGTGAAATGCTTGCATTCGATTATACCGAAAAGCCCGCTGTTGCAAGAAATAAGCTAAGCGGAAGATTGGCGGCACTTTGCCCTTGTTTCCGCTTTGATTGAAGGCGACGTGAATCAACGTGCATCATGCGAACCATTTCTCTACCAAAATGCCGACCGAAACGCATTTCCTTAACGAACGTATATTGTTCAATCAACGTTTCGGAGCATTCTATGTTGTGCGAGGTATATACCTTTATTAGTGGACTTGTCCTGATGACCATATTTTTTATCCATATAAAAGTTGTACTCTCATTGACCTATTGAAATAAGAAATTCATCATAACTAAAACCTACGCGGAGTGTTTTTGATAAGTGATCAGTGAAGATCGTCTGTGCAAATAAAAATTGCTAAATAAAATTGTATTCAAAGAACATGCACGTGAGATTTATTTTATGTAAAACGAATTGATATATATATGCTTGTTCAATTTTGCCATGAGTAGTGCTTGATAAGTAACAATACGGGCTGTCTAAAATGTTTGGCAACAACGCTCAAGCAAGTGTTGGGACGGCGCTGGACTTAAGTAGAGCATGTTTATAAACTTGCCTTTTTTCTTAGGTACGCTAAGATCATTTTCAACTAATCTTATATATTGTATTTTTGTATTTTTTAACTGTATCAAGATATGTATTTAGTATAATAGTCAGATGGTAATTCGTTAACGCTACCAACTTCCTTACTTTCTAATGAGCTTGTAAAATATACCATTATAGGTAATTAACGAAAGACTGCTACGAGTGACCAAATGTGCTACCAAATGTGTGTTCTTATTATCTTTGAAATGAGAGGAGCAATTAATATGGATTATAGGGGGGAAACTCCAGACTGCATACCGAGCTATTGCGGCACAATTCGGACGACTTTCATCTACTTCGCACTCTCTGAGCTCTGCCAGTGGATGACAGAGGATTCATACACAAAATAGACGGGGTTCGTAGAGCTAAGTCTGGTGCACCACTGTGTAACATCAAGATAAGTAATTTTTACTATCCTATGCAATGAGCACCATAATCCAGCTATAAAAAAATATAAATGTTAAATACTATGAGCCTGCTACAGAGGAAGTGCTCTTATGGTTTTAAAGTCGCTTTTCTACTGGACACATTGCCGATATTATGTACAAGGCACTCTGTTAAACATGGAATGCTTGCACCACTAAGTGGCTCATTTAAACTAATCCTATTTATTGAAATATTCGTTAATATTATTGCGTTAGTTTGTATAATATCTTTCCCTTCAACGGGTAGCTATTATTATATTGATTGCACGTATTTGTAGGCGCAATAGGTGTGTGTTTAAAAAGGATGATTTGGGTATGCTACAAAATTAATTTACAGAGAACTAATGATAATGGGCTGCTTCTGATTTATGTCCACTTGCCTAAGATCAGTCCTTAATTCTTAATTTATTATCTGTTTCATTCCTTATCTAGTTAAACTTTATTTTAAAATAAAGGGTGGTACGATACGACAACTTTCTACAACGCTTTTCTATTAATGTGTTAATGTCAATTATTTTATCTTTATAGTTTGTTCTAAAAATGTTTTAAAATGTAGTCTGTTGAAGGTTATCATGAACGGTGAGGTTGACTATTAAATAGCATGCTGATTACGACGTATGGAGTTCTTTTCTGCAGGAATTTTTTTTAGAATATGAAATTTTGGAAGTATGGAATTTTTTTAGAGATATAATTTAATTTGATCTCAACAATTTGTTTATGAATAGATTATAAGCATTATTGTTGCATATTCGCTTCTCAGCCTAGCGCTCTTAAATGGGGTACAACTACTTATTGATACTTCAGATTCTTGAAGAGTCCAGGTCACAAGTTTACCTGCTCGACCCAACGTCTAATGAGTTGCATAAAAGTCTGACAAGTCATTACCTTCCAAAAATATTGTCAGATATGTAAATGTCCGTGAAAAAATGGAATATAGTGATACCCCGAGATGAAAGCATCTCGCGCTGTTCATCTGCCGAGGTAGTGCTACATTGCGTGCACACTTGTTTTTATGCTGTTTCAAAAATTGGTTTGAAGATACTGATACTGATACTGATAAAAAAAATCTCAGGGAAAACCTGTATTGTGCCGGACTTACAGTAAAAAAACGAAATAAAATCTCAATCATGGGTGCCTGAAAATTTTTCAACACATCTAGGGGTCACCATTTTTAGCTCCAGCCGTTGCGATGGATGACACTAACCAGCAGCACTTTTCCTGCTAGATAGAAACAAAGCAATGAGAGCTATTGTAATTTAATCTGAATTCAGTGAACCAATTTTGTAAACCCCTATGGGTTATAATAGTTAACTAAAGGCTATGACGCAAAACACTATGTCAGGCTTTAACTTCCTATTTTTCCCTATTAGCAAGCTTTTTAACTTCATTCATCTTGGAGTCTTTATAATGACTGAGAAGCATTGCAATTAAGGTTACTTGCGAGCAAGATTATTACGTGCCAAATAAACCCAGGTTTTTATTATCGCTTCACTTGGTTACGCCACCATGGGTAAGAAGCCTAAGGGGGAGGGAGGAGATAGTTGGTGGTTCAATTATCATTGGAGAGCTTTCCGATGGTGAAACTTTTGAAATGCTTTTTTTTAAATGCGTTAATCGTGACTGGATAAATCAATCAAGCATAAATTGAACAATTCCAGTATTCCAATTACTTTGCAGTCAGTTTTAGAGATGATGTCGTATCTAGGAAACTAGGTAGCCAACACAAATGATAAACAATGAACGTCACCCAACTTATGTCATCCGTCGACGTAAGCCTTAAGTTACCATAAACCTCCTCTCATGGTAAAACTCATTTTCTTCGAAGAAGGCTGACTTTTTAACACTGGCCACCTCTTAACTGTTGTTGACATGCAGTGCCCAATCGAAAACTTGACTGTTGTATAATTATTTAAAAGCATGTTTTTTTATTTATTATTGCTCGTTTTTAATCGATGTTTGTTAGACTGATAACATACGTTTATTATCAGATTCACAGAGTTTTTATCAAATTTACAGAGTATCTAAAAGGTACTTACCTCGGCACCTCCCTACCCTAACTCTCCTCGTTAGTGTATCCAGTCACGATATTTTGAGCTTTTATTCTTTCAAACCCTCAGCATCCTAAATTGAGAGTAGTGGTCCTGTCTGTATATTCACTGCAGTATATTCGACACGCTGGGTCTTCACACAGCGAAAATTCCTGGGGATTTTTTCGTGGTATATTCCTACCATACTTTCTATTTAAACGCGATTCACCACGAAGCAAACTCGCTTGACTTTTGGTGCACACAAAAATAAGAAGGGATTCTTTTGTATCACTCATGACCGTGGCGTTTCCGACACGTTGACTACGTTTCCGATGCCGCTGATTTCCGCTACTGACCAGACCAACGAACCTAGAACTGCCCTTTCTGCTCCCACTACCGCCCTCCACAACACTGTACCTTCTACCATGAAAGCGTTTCTGCTTAGACCCACGCTCCCGTTGACGTATACACTAAGACTTAATTTGTCGTCTATAAATATCGTACTCACTACTAAGTTCTTCTTCGTTTTATTGTCACCGTTTGAACTAGTTTCGATCACTTCTATAATATTCTCGCCTAATTTCTCATTCGTTTCATAAACCATTCATCTCAGTTTAATTGTAAATAAATGTCAGTTATAGTACGGTAGATGTTTGCTATGTTTATTAGATGTTGCATTCTGTTTTATATTGTATTGTAAATAATTGTGTCATTACAATGAAGTGCGCAACATATTAGTTCAAAACATATTTCCCTACAGTGACCATAAACCTTGACAGAACCCTATAAATATATGTTGACGACGATACTTGGCCAAAGCGTTCGTAGGCTTTGTACTGCTTGTTTTCAGTTCTACTTCATCGTAATGTCCTGTTGCCAGCTACAAGTAATACCCAACAAAGAGTCTCTCGTCCCGCTCGCCACTTATATAATCGGGACTGTATGGAGTGCCGTTTTGCTGCGGCTACCGCACATTTTCACTTTCTCAAGTCGCTTCATTCTAAGACGTCGTCTAATAAGTTCTCAGTGCATGAGTCTAGTTTATTTCATATCTATGAAGATGCCCACCTCGTTCGAATTCATGTTCCCCTGAAGTTCTAGAAATGAATATACACTCATCCAGAAACTGCACTATCTTCGCTTATACGGCAAATTCGGGTCTTTAAGGAAATCGCTAACAGGCTTACCGAGCGACTTATCTTCTTCGTAATGGCTCTACTGTTAAATATCCATAAAGTAGATAGACAACGTGGATTTATTCTCCTTTTTTCTCCTCTTCTTTTCTCCTTTTTTTCTCCTGGATTTGATAAATGGGGCTCAGTTTCTACAAATAAAATGAGAGAAATTAAGTAGCTCAAAAGGCAGAAATTTTGGGGCAGATAGGGTTCTTTGTGGGATTTACATTGATTTTTTCAAATAGTACTTTCTGTTTCGAATACTTTCGTCAATATAGTCACAATGACTGATTACGTTGCTTTCTCAATGATGCTGAACAGGCATGCTTGTCCTTAGGGACAACAAGTACTCAGCGCCTTTGTGGGCCTCAGGATTAGCATCACCACCTGGCTCGTTTCTGGTCTTCATACAATCTCTCTCTTGTTACCATCGTTCTCATGGGTATGTATCTATTAGTTAGCTAAAAGTTCATTTCCTTCAGCATTGGTTACATAGGTTGAGATAAATATGTATTACTCTGAGTTCCATTTTTGTACTCCTTCGCTTTATTCTCGTGAATTTTGATTTGGTTAGTTTTAAAAGCCCTCTCTGCAGCTTGACTCGTGTGTTCACTAATTTCAACGAAAAATGTTTTGTATGTCAACGAGTGTTTGTCCTTCTGTTCCTTTATTGTCATTCTGCTAGTTTTCACTTTCCCCTGCTTTTTTTGTTGTTATTGCGGAAGGCGTTTTTTACTGCAGTTTTATTTTCTTAGCACTGTAAATGTTGGTTACGGTCTTTCTTATTAGTGGGTCAAATAAAAATTCGACCCTGTGCAGTCCTCCTGTTCTTAGAAGGCTTTTGAAGCTTTTTTGTTATTTCGCGGTCGAGTTCACGCAACAAGTATATTTGATGCAAGTCATCTCATAAGTTTGCTAGTGCGACCCCGCATTTGACTTGTTTGCAGCCCCTATTTACAATACCCCTATTGACCAAGCAAGCTCACCCAAATGGGAAGTCAGAAGATTAGAGGAAGGGAAGAAGAGGATTCGAAGAAGGCATGTCTGTCTGACTCTGCAAACAAAAGCTGGAAAAGGGAAAAAAGAGGCACCTTATGAAGGGATACGAGGGGGTGATAGACCCGAAAATGTTGGTAGGAATAATAGGAGGGGCCTTTTCCAGGGCATCCCACGGAGGAGAAGGGCTCACAGACATCTGAAGGGGTCCATGTGTTGGTAGACCAAAAGTATCAAGCTTGCCTGAAGGGAATGCGTCAGGGCAAGGGCAAAGTTCACTAGGCGTAACAGGGCTATTACTAGAATGTGGCAAGATCCTACCTTTAGGGAACAGAGAAAAGCTATACAAAGGAAGTGTAAGGCCAAGAAAAACAAGACGGGCTATGTGGAACAATAAGAGGCATAGAAGAAATTTCAGGACACTGTTGAAAGGTATGTCTGCGGCTTGCCTACTTGCAGCAGTTAACTGAAGAATAGGCAAAGGAACACCCCCTATCCCTCGGGAACGTTTGGCGGAAATAGTACGGGGCCTTTTCCCTCCATACCATCTTGAGGCCGTTAGGACGGGACTAAGAGAGCTAGCGGAAAAAGAAAAAAAGAGTTTGCTGAAGCTATAGCGGAAGAGGTCCGCCATGCGTGAAGCATCTGACCTAGATGGCATACTGGCGGAGGCAGTCAAAAGGGTAACCAAGTGGGGAAGCAAGGAAATCCTGGCTAGGATGTCTAATGAACTGCTTTGGGAAGGGAGTTTTGTAACGTATGGAAAAGGTCTACGCTGGTGCTTCTTCCTAAGCTTATCTCTAAGCTCCCTAAGGGAAGCTTTTCTGATTACCAGTTGGTTTTCGGAAAGGCAGATGCTCCTTTAAGCCTATCCGGCGGGTCTTATGTCTTACAGCGAAGGAGACAACGAAGTCTTCAAAATAGGCGCTTCGTCCTCACGAGTCAACGGGTGTTTCCCGAGGGTCTACATTGAGTTCTACCCTTTAGAACCTAAACTATTATAGGGCTTTGACTGTCCGCCTGTTGCCTAGCAAATGATTTGGCTCCGCTGATCACGGCACCCGAGAAGCACACAAAGCCTTGTAGACCGTGGCCGAGTGTATAAGGGGAAGCAAGCAAGCGCCGGACGAGACAAATTCATTTACCTTACAGGCAGAAAGAATAAAAAGGTAAATAAGCTGAGCTTCAAAGGTCACCCAACAGAAATCAGAAAAGAGGTAAGATATTTCAGCGTTCAGCTAGATACCGGTCTAACTGGTGCTTTACATATTATAAAAGTATCTTTGACGGCTAGCTGAATGGCAGCTGGCGTCGTCATAATTCTTTCGAGAATCGGAGAAGCGTCGTGCACCGATGCCCATGGCATCTCCCCACGTCGATTACGTTGGCGATGCCGCTGGATTCCGCGCTATTGACCACACTGACGAGCAATTGCTCCCTCTGCTTCCACAGCCGCCCTCTACAGCGCTACTCCTTTTGCCGTCAAGGAGGTCGCCGCACTCCTCTCTGTGAAGGATGTTGCAGCTGTTTCGTTCTCTCCTGTGATATTCTCGTCTGACCTTCATCTGTTTCATAAGCTATTTATTTCAATTTCATTATAAAATGAATGATCGGTACAATGTGATAAATTTTTACAATGCTTCTTTTAATGTTATATAATAATAATAAATCAATCAATCAGTTTTCTAGTTATCTACGGTTGCTTTACACAAAGAGAAAAAAGTCGAAGATGAATTCTGATAATTACAAATAAATCTCTTTGGGCTCGTTTTTGTTTAAGACAGAGAGATTGGCTAAACGCCAGTTAGAGGAGCTTCTAGATTCTTGCAAATTTTTTATTTGCAGTATTTCTTTAGCGTTGCTTTTCATGTGGTCAAAGCACTTGATTATTGTAATGTCTTTATGTTTGTCTCGATATTCGATGCCCTTAATTCTTCTGAGACTACTTTCATACGGCTCATTTGAATTTGAACCAATATTTCCAAAAAATAAGAGTCAATAGTGCGGTCACCGTAACGCACGCTTTTACATTAGCACCTCGTGACCTCCGGTATATTTTGCCTTTATTTTTATTATATGAACTTTGTGCTTACTTTTAAATGCGACCGATTCCAGTGGCCGTCAAACCTTGAATCATGACCGCCATTTTGGCAAAAAATAAGCATATCGGAGATAAATTAGTCTTACCAAAATTAGTTATATTTTGCATCGATAATGCAATAAAATGAACTACGTTGAATAGGGGTCAGTATTGAGCACTCGCTAACTTTTAGGCCTGATTTTTCTGAGTACGGTAATTTATGCCGCCCTAAATAATTTTTAGATCATAATGACCGCGAGTTCGCATAAAGTCAGTAGAGCTTAAACTAGGAAGAACAATCGGCACATCGAATTCAGGGAGCGAAAAGGTTAATCTAGAAGTGTATTGGAGTTAATAACTCTAGGGGGCTTTATATTAATGGTTCTGTTAGATGTTAGAAACACGTTCTATAGCATGGTACTTAAAAAAAATCTGGAAATCTAGTCTATAACGAGGTGTTCCAGATGGAGGATCTACCAAAATGTGAGGAAATGCTGACGTACGGCGACGACATTGCAGTCTCGGTTACGGCCAAGGCACAAAAGGCCCTACAGGAAGTGGTCAATGAACCTTGAACAGAGTTGCTCAGTGAATGGTTTGCAATAATCTTTAACTTGCAGTAGATAAAACCAACGTGTTGTACCGAACAGGCCAAAAACGAACAAAGGGAGTTCGTCAGGAAAAAGAGAGTTCATCGAGCAACCCGCGACTTGTAGTAAAGGGTTGCTCGGTTCGCATTAAGAAGCACGCGAAATACCTTAGAGTTGTCTTCAATACTGCATTATCCTGAGGAGCACACGTGAAACACATTTCGGTAAAATCAAAGTGAGTCGCCCTGAGCCTGGCTCGTGCCTTGCCGAGGGTTGAGTCGGGGAGCAGCCAGAGGCTATTAGCCTCGGTTACTGAGTCTACTGCACTATATGCAGTGCCCGTCTAGTATGCCATGGAACTACGCACAGTGAAGAGTAAGAAAGCATTAAAGTCGGCCTAGAAAACACTAGCAAAACTAGCCTAACGTACGGGACGGTGTCGATTGAAACGCTTCTAACCCTAGCCTAGAAGCCGCTGTAGGACCCCCTGACAAAAAAAAGGAGTTCACGATCTGAGGCTTTGAGCCTGACCACGGCAGAAATTGTCACCATCGACGCTTGGCAAAAGAAATGGAGAACAGCGAAATTTGGGAAAATGGGTAAAGGAGCTGGACCAGGAGCTTCATACCTGATCTTCGGGCATAGCTTGACACGGATAAAGAGTTTACATATGGAGTAGCCAAGGTGCTGTACAATCAGGGAGATGGTGGTCGAGACGATAAAGGGCCAAAGGGTCTGGTTCAAGGAAACCATAGTTTGGTCTTGAAACGAAAAAAAAATACAAGGAAGCATTTTAAGGAAAACAAAAAGAATATATATATATATATATATATATATATATATATATGGTGTTCAGTAAAGC
>MNPL01005741.1:0-46532 GCA_002081605.1 Tropilaelaps mercedesae
ATATATATATATATATATATATATATATATATATAATACTCTTCTAGGACTTTGAAGGGGTTATAAGGGGTAATCACCTTGTCAAATGGTGAAAGACAGTATACAAGTTTTTACGGTGTTGCTTTTTCTGTAAAAAGATTCATTTTCCTTCTGACGTTTCTTAGTGACGCAGATTTAATAGTTGATCACTCTTCCATATATTAATGTTGTATTTATGAACAGTTTTCAAAATGCGAGCTTCAGGGTTTGTTTAATAGGCAGCACTTACAAGACGATTATACGACAGTTTTGTTGAATAAATATTAATAATATCATACAGTGCAATTGTATTTTTATTTTCAAGTTGCCAATCAAGCAACTATACATGATGAATCTTAATTCACAGCCTCTATCTGCCGCATATTTATACCCAGTCATGGTTTCTCCTTAGAACAATTGTGTTTATATTTGCATTGCCGTAATTGCTGTGTCTTGAGTTAAACTACTAGATTTTGACATCTATAATATTTCACTCTAGCATCGCCCCTTAGTTAATATGAGGAAATAGTTTACGTTTTAAAATTAACACGATTCTGTGAAATACGGCTATTTCAATGTACTTAATGAAAATGTTTTTCTCAAGTTGTGCGTACTATTTCCCTCGTGTAAATACCAATAGTAGCACTTTGCTCATCATTATGTTGAAATTCCAATAAAGTTTACCTTGCCAACTTTGTGACCACGAGCCATGACACGAGAACGATACTCTGCGAATGCTCCAAGCGGTATTTCTACTATCCACTACAATATATCCTCGAAAATATAAAACGAGGGAATCATGATTGATATGAGCGCATTGCAATTCGTTTCTGTAGAACCAACAAGAGAATCCAGTCACATGTCTTGGCATATGGTACGCTAAAGAGGGCTGCAGATAGATGTGTTTAAGGAACACATGTCGTGTATATGCCACATTTTTATGGTAACATTCGTCAACATCAAGGCAAACAGAAGAACATTTATTCACGTTTTTACATGAGGTCAGGTGGAAGGTATATAGCCGGATTCCCTGTCAGTTACACTCTCCCTTATATATATATGGCAAAAGTGCAGATGAGCTAACTATCACTGTAATCAATAACTGCATGCCCTTTCGGACGTAGGCGCATGTTTCGAAAATTGCCGTCTTTCTCCTTGCGTGGATCAACGTCAGAGATAGAGGGGCATGTCATGAGTCACCTATTAGCTACACCTTTGAAAGCATAACTGGTCCAATATCAGGATCTCGTTGTGAATGTATTTGTTGCGCGTGTTGTAACCCGCGGGATATTTAAATCATGTTTCTTATTTTTTGTGATAATCACAGCTACTATGGCTGAGCGGTTCCCAGTTCTTTTGATAAACGTATCTGTCCGGATGGAAAACTTGTTACCTTCAGTAAAGAGATGCAAAGTCTGTAAGAAGTCCGCGTCTTAATCAATCTTTATGGATATTTTTTTTAAAATAAAGCACAGTACCAGGATAAAATTGGAGCTTGAGTTTTTAATGTGGTTGTATGTGTTTTGCGATCTACATCTAATTGTCTTGCCTGCTTTGTGGAATCAAAACGGTGGTTTTTGGCCTAATATTCCCAATATATGTAAAACGTACCAATGCAATCCAAATGCTCCGAAAGCAATACGTCCAGCTAGTAGCATGTGCTAACACACTATTAGTCGTAATACTAAAAATATTGTAGTAGATTTATTACAACATATACCGATAATTTCAGTTATTGAACTCTACCGACACAAAAATGGCGCTTAATCTGTGGGTCTATTTACGTCCCGCTACAGTGTTTGGTTTGCATATTAAGCACTCGTGTAGCCATTTAATCTTAACTCTGACTTCCATATTTTTGAGATATATAGAAGCTTTTTGAGGAGATGAATTAGCCGCCACGTTTCTTAAAATACTGGTTAAAACGAGGCATCATGATTCTCATCTGATCACAGTAGGATACATAAGTGGTCCCAAAACTTTCTGAGTTACGAGAAGAGCTTGTTACTTTTACAATAGCCTTAATCGTTTTGTTCAAATGTATGCAAGGAAAAACGTTATAAGCCAGGGGACAATTTAGAGTGTATGCGTCGAGGTTTTGTTGGTTTGCAATCAAAACAACGAAAATACCGCATGATGCCATTTTTTAGTATTAAACGAAGAGAGAGCATAGAATTATCCCCGCAAAGGCGAGTTTTCAGGTTTAAAAATTGGTAAAGTTTCTTATCAATAGAAACCGTTCTCTGAAGTATATCATACACCGTTGCTCAGAGATGATCGCTATCCACTGGAAATTCGGGCAGTGATTTAACTTGTTTGAATACGTCACGAAAGCTACATGTAACATGATAGGCCTTGATCCTTTTGAGCCTTTACGTGGCTGTATTCTGCGATTGTATGCATTTACCAGGTAACTGTGGTGCCCTGTTCTGTCCTGTTACTTTGCATTTTTTGTTTTCATAGCTCAACTACAGTATTGTCCTCTTCTTAGCACTGGGGAAAATATTACTTATATATTTTTGTATATACATGGTCAATAGCTACCTTTGTTCATCAGAATATGATTCGAGAACTAAAATTACAAAAATGCTTAGTTAGATTCACGTTCCTTAGTGGTATACGCAGTCATGTCCTTTATAATTTAATAACGACTTACGCTAGCAAACGATACGAAAAAGCCGCGAGTCAATCAAGCACCAATATTAATGACTGTATGACATGGTTGTAATAGGGTTTATCCTTGGCAGTTTATCCTTGTTGTCGAGCTCGGTGGCTTGGTGCATTCGTATGCGCTTTGCGACTGGAGGAGACACGTAGGTGCATGAATTCGATCTTCGCCGGTGCACATTTACATTTATATGGGGTCCGTCTTACGAAGTAATGCACAAACTGCTATCGTGGACGTTAAATGTTGGTTGATGGTCAGCTTTAAAAAATAGGTTATCCTTGGTACAACGTAACAAAAATAACGACGCAGGCATCTTCATTTTAAATGAAATTGATTTTAACTCGCAGGGAGCTTGATAGGCGTTATGAGTTTTACAGGAAATAATATATCTATGCAAGGTGAATCAGCGTTGGCTTTATTAGTTGGTTAAGTTCCATCAGTAAAATGCTCAAAATCTTGAGGTTGGACAGCAGACTGATGACAAACCTATTTTCAGTAGATCATATCTTACGTATAATTTTTACTAAGTAGCCAAAGGATGAATTTTTAATATTCACCTAAGACGAATGTAGAGAAAAAGAAAAAGATCCGTACTGTTAAATCACTATCTTATTAATGGTTCATTACTTAGTCCAGTTAGATTTAGGATACTTGCTACTGGTTTTAAAATACTTCTCTGTCGCTGAGAAAACGTCAGCAATAGAAAGTCCGCAGGAAGTATCATTTCATAAACCTCTCAATTTTGCGTTGAAATTCTGTGGTGTTTTTTCTATAAGACTTTTTAGTTTGCGGTTAATTTGACTTCGGAATATTTATATTATTCCACCTGCTTGAAACAAGCAAAGCCTCAACCTATATTATTCATAGAAATTCTTTATGAAAGACTTTTAATGATGTACGAGTGGACCACTAATTGAAGGTATTTTTTTCGACAATAATCGAAATTTAACGATAACGATATCAGCATTTTTTATCCTGCATATAAAATTCGTGGAATTCATATCATTCGATAGATAGAAAATGTCATAACAAATATGCCTTGATAGTTAGCTCTGTTGGCATTATTACTCATACTTGGATTTAACCTGAAAGTATTACAGAAACGAAAGTAAGTGCAAAACTGTGCATTTACAATAATATAAACAATGATACATTTTGATGGGAAGTAAATAGGAATATGTTCTTTCAGGTCAACGTGTAGGCTCCTACTGAGGTATTGGCGAGAGCTGATGTGAATATAAAGAAATACCGGTACCTGAACGCATAACGGCGCGCAGAACCTACGGGGACGGTAAAATGGACGGATTTTGCGGCTCAAAGTTCTGGGTAGGTCATGTAATCGGAACTTCTAAGAGTAGAGGTGCTATTTGGTAACGAGCAGCTAGACCGAAGAGCAATTAGTTGACGAAGAAAGAGTCAAGTCTTCTCCTCTGTGGTGCTATTGGTACGAATCAGAATCCAAAAAGTAATTTTAAATTGAACTATTTATCTAGGCTCCACCTAACTTATCGACCACCACAGTTATCGACAAGAAACTGTGCTAAACTTTCGCAGTAGTAACTCACTTAAACGTATCACCATTAAACGAGGCAATAATAGTTGTATTCCATATTAAACACTCGTTCAACATCATTTTATCATTGCCGCGTTGCCAGAAAAATTCCCGCGTGTTCCAAAAAAGATTTAATTTCGCTGTAACTTCATTCAAGTTGTTTTTGGAGGGTCATATGTTATAATAATAATAGTGGAAGCTCTTGGCTTCTATATCTAGAAAGACATTCTTTTAAGAGTAGACTGTCAGCTACCTTGTGATAACTAACAGTCCACTTGTGGTATTTTTCACGCTGCCAAACGGAGTGCAATAGGTATGAGATGCATGAACACTGGTCTTGTTTTTTGTCTAAATGTTGAGGCTAGTGAAGATGAAGTCCCCGGTTCGCTCAAACATTGTCACTTCCGTCCCAATTTGCAGCAATGATCTGGAGACTTCAGTAAAGGTTTCGCAGTATAAGCAAGAAAATTTAAGGAGCAGGCCAACTTGGATATAATCCAGAATTAGTCAAAGTACTACCGTTTGCGGCAAGGCCGTCAAAGCCAAGAATAAAGAACAGGACAAAACGATCGACGTTTACAGGTCGATCAAGTATTAGCTGGAGCTGTTACCGTCGCAAATGTGGATACTGAGCATTATTGTGGTAAAAATGTATCAATTGACTATCGCATGCATGTGCCAGTACTAGGCGGGCCTTCGATGAATTCGTATCTCGGCTAGTTCATTTAAGCGAACACTCTGTTTTGTGTGCAAGAATGCATGCACTTCAAGTATCTCTTTAGCGGCTATTATAAGCCAATGGTTTAATCAAGGTCCACGTTGAATTACTTTAGGACAGTACAAAGTACTGCAAATTCGAATACTACTGAAGTCCCAAGGCACTTTCGTTCAACATGCACTTGAACTTATGGAACTATGGAGTATGTCGTGTATTACTTGCGCCCATTCAAGTGAAAACAAATATGCGATGCTTATAAACATCGTCAAGTTACTTCATACCCGATTTTGGGGTTTTCGACCTCAAAATGGTATATATATGATCCACATTTAAAATCTAATTGGACGGTTGGACCATTGACCTGTAGTATTATTCAAGTATACGTACAATGAAGTATAATAAATAGTCAGGTTAATAGGTAAGAATAAATATGCCACAAGTTTTAGTTCTAAAAGCACGCTTTTAGTGTAAGTCCCACATTACCTTAGGCAAGTACCCTCCCATGAAGCCAGAGTGTTGTACATGAGCTGTTTGTTGCGTTTGTTGCTCTGACTTGCAACTTTAATTGGTATTTGCGGAAGGACCTCAGTGCGCTTGGCACATAATCTTCGTCTTTTTCTAAATACGATTAGATTTCTAAAATAGGATTTCCGTGAATCTGAGCTGTAATTTACTTGAAAATTTTCCGTAGTTTATCGTGATTTCTTGAATGGACGAATCATAGATTTTTGGATCTGACTCACCTTTATTTTACACAAGGCTCAAGTACGTGCTATTTACGTTGGACTTTGAACCAGATTTGTCACATTTTAACAAATATATGGACAGTACTGAGATATATGGAGTGTAATAGACAAAATGAAATAAAACATAAGTTAAGTATGAGTGTCCGACACAAGTAATTAACGGGGTCAATTTTTACCTATGCTAAACTATACTGGGCAAAAAAACTAGCGAGGTTAGATTATTTAGCCACATGGTATCTCTTGCGGATAAGATTGCAGCTCGCACACACACACACACACTCACAGGTCAAGGCTAGTTCGTTCAATGGCTGCAGTATAGAGCTTATGATGTAATCCATAAACGGCAAATTCGGTCACTCCGCGTCGATTTGGTCGATTAGCCTCTTCATCCACGCTTTATCATGCGTTGCACGTGTGGCTACAACGCGGGAGTTTACTAGAAGATATAATTTTATAAAGCCGTATCGTATACCGTAATGTACTCAAAATTTTTTAGTGTTAGATAACATCATGCAGTTTCACTTTTGTTGGAACAAGTGTAAAATTTACTCAGTCTCTTCATATAGACATTGTGGTCAGAGTGAACTCCACTTTACAGATAGGTTCAAAACGTTTTCTTGCTAAGTATGACAATTTCGCTAATTTTGTGGCTACCTTTCTTGCTGTTCATCGCAGTTAATACAGGTTTTGGACTTGCAGGAGACCTGTTCTTTCAATCGGATTAATTTGTGGGGGAACTAGTTTTCGAGCCTTTTAAAAATTTTGGTGTCTATTTGCATTTTTGGATATTTGAAGCACGTCAAGGCGCGTCAACCTAATGCATCCTCTTTCACATCCACAGCATGGTGCATTCTGTTTCTTTGCTGAGCCGAGTCCATCTACGTTTTGTCTGTTGATGATTTTGCTCTTATGAACGACACCGCTAATCACAGAGAGAAAAGTCAGATTATTGTCTTTATTCGTTCAGCTTTGTGGCTACACGTATACAGAGTGAAGACAAATCTGTAACAAAAATGGAAGGTCCGTAAATAAATAATATCGCTTATCATACCCGAGGTGTGCGACCAGCACCGTGGTGCTGGTCCGTCTGCAACTTGACGTCAGAAACTCAACAGGTGTTGGCGTTGTTTGCACGCTATCAGCTTTCTGAGAGCGTCGGATGAGGTGGTATCGAAATGTAGAATTATTATGTATATTAAATATCAAAGCTTGTATCAAAACCGGGTTCAAAGTAATTAAAGGTATTGAAAAATACGAGAAGCGTTCCTTTCAAAATGAAAGCATTTCCAGTAATGCTCAAGGATTATAAACTTTCAACATGATCGGAAAGCCTTTCTTCAACTGTATTCAAACATAAGCTCAACTACATTTTATCCAATCTTAGTTATTTTAAATGAATGTTTTATAGCGTCTAACCTTTGTCTTGTTTTATAGAAGGCATGCCTTTTATATTCACACCATTGAAAGAAAAAGCGAAATGTTTAACCTCTCATTGCTGTCATACTTGATGCTTGTCTCGTTTGCCTATTTCAGGATGACTCTCTCTCATGGCATACAAACGGCACGGTTCCGGATGTGACTGTCTGTTTCCAGAATTCCGTTCTTGCGTGGATTCCATGCGTCTTCATTTGGGTTCTCAGTCCCCTTGAGACTTACTATATATTCACATCACAACGAAGTTACACACCATGGACATGGTTCAATTGCACCAAGATTGTGAGTGATATTTATTGGATTGCAGAAGCAAAACGTTTTTCTTGTATCAAAATTTCTGAGACTGCAGAAAGAAAAATAGCTTCGTTACCGCTCACATCATTCTGTATGGATCTGGGTCACTGGTTAGATGCGTTCATATACATGCATGTGCACGTTTCTGAATTTTACGCAGAAGTGTTTCCTAGCATCGAACCAAAACTAGATATGTATTCTCACGGAATCGTCTACCACGTTAGCTTGGTCTAGCGATGCTTCACTTCTGTTTTCGTACCTCAGAGGTCTTTAAACCTTACATAAGGTAGCCGAAAAGTTATGACTTTTAATCAACCTTGACGCAATGCCCACTATACAACAAAGCTGAGATTTTTTTCAAACAATATTTTGTTCAGAAAAAATAGGCAATATATATAAAAATGAAAAGAGGAAATCATTATTTAACCAATATAGGAAGAAGTGTAAGCAGTCAAATGCGTTGAACTCAGTCTCGTATATATATTTATATATATATATATATATGTATTGGTTCTCTTTTCTTCATTCAGTCGTGAGCCGCGTCCCAAATTAGTAGAAAGATAGAATTATCTACTTAGTTTTATTATTCATTAAAGTATCGTAGTAGTTGGCGGTCGCTATACAATATACGCTACAATAGCGACCGCCATTGTAAGCTCCTATTTGTTTTAGCTATAGAAAGGGTCTGTCTCTATATATAGAGCTAAATCTCGGCGAGCTGAGTTCGAACAGCTTTACTTCTTCAATGATAAGGTGTCGGTATGTTCAATGCTAAAAAGTACTTCGCTGAAACAGTGCCAAATGCTTCAATGGTGTGTCCATATTTTATTCACTTCGATGGTGCACGTAATTGGCCTAGAGAGACTAACAAACTAATTTTGTAATTTTGTGCAGATCTGGTGATTTGAACTACTTGGTTGTGGAATAGGTCGATTTAGAAGAACCTCCACACGTGTGGAGGTCTGCGTTTTTATTTATTGTAGGTGTTAATGCTTTATCGGGGTTTTTTGGGGCTGAATTTTCGTCCGTAGGATAAAATAGTTTATCAAATTATTTTTGGTGAATGATTTATTATTCTTTGTAAGAATTATTGTTTTGTATTTTTTTTTTATTTTTGTAAAGCATAATATGAAAACATATACTTTTTCAGGAATTTTAAAGAAGTTTTTCGATCTGCTAATAGAACGATACAAGTAAAGACACTTGCATTTGTAAAGATAAGTGACACTTTCTTTTCGCATGATCTTGCTAAGACCGAAACATTTAGAAATTTCTTTGTATTAACTTTTGTTGCAAACAGTTGGATGTTCCTAGTGAATTCCTTACAAATAATACTTCGCGTGTTTTTTTTGCAGTAACTTACACTCTAATTATAGAAAAACTGAAATACTTTCGCCTAAATGTAGTTAGATCCTTGATGCGATTTATTTTAGTAACGTCTTACAAGCTGCTTGATCCTAATCAAAATGAGTTCACGACGAGTTAGTCGACTGTTATTCAGCTTCCTCATATGATTTAGGACTGGGCTTTTTTTCAAAATCATGGAAAAAATTTAGTTTAGCGTACTTAGATTTCTCCAGAACGTTTGAGTTTGTCAGGACACTATTTACTGGTCAGGAAGCTTGTAGCGATTGAGATCGACTTTTGGTCTGCCTGGCGAATTCGAGCGATCGGAGCTTCCGTATTGAAATAAATGGCAATTTCAGTTCTGGGGCAACCTCTCTCTCAGACATATTCCAAAGGTTTGGCACCGCCGCTTTTATTTTTACCATATTTCCATTTGGGATAACAATTTTCGTTTTAGGTTTACAGTAAAAACTTTAGGCTGAAGGCCTAAAAATGTACGCATTTCTAAGTGCTACAAGTGTAGGGATTTGAGTGAAAACGGGGTTACGACATGATTATTCCAATTTAGAAGTGTATACAGAAGTGCAATACACTTTGTATTTACACCAATAATCTAATGTATAAGGCCAGCATATTGATTAGATTATCAGTCGGTCTCATCCGCTATTCGTTTAATTAGGTTTGTTTGTAAAAAGGAAACTGTAACTGCTATTGAGGTAACCGGAACTGAGCGCCTAAACCATTTATTTTCATGAGGGATCACCTGAGGATTCCGAAATGGTTAGTAGATAATTGGTGCGGCCATGTATGGAGCCAGTTTTTTCATGTTACTCATGAGAACACCGTACTATGCTAATCTTTTTTCTTTTGGGTTTAATAACTGCAAAGGTAAATCTGAGCTTAAACATGACAAAAAAGTGAGTGTGGGAGACTTTGAAACACTTTAAAACAGAATCACGTCGAATCTAAATGCCATTTGGAGCGCGCAGGTAATTTGAAAATCTTTTTTCTCACCTATATCCGTGCTGATAAAATTCTAAATATTCTTGATTCAAAAAGGCATCCTGAAGAGTTGGTAGTGCGAGCACACCCAGTAAACTGATATAGCTGTCGGCTTCTGTCCTTGCTCGTCCCCTGCTTAGCTTCTTTTGTCTATCCTTGGCTGCTGATGTGTTTCCAAGTAAAATGAAAGATGCTAAGATAGTACTATCATTTATAAAGAACTTAATGTATAAAAAATATAAAAAGAAGCTTACCTTCTTGATGAGCTACTTAACCAAAGCCGGTCAAAAGGGAATGTTTAGGCCAGAACAACATATAAACCTCATACAATTTTTCTCAACATGTCCGTTTGTCGTTCATAAAGGATGTTCTACTGATCTTGCATTGACGCATTTATGACAGGAGATGCTGACTCCATCGACGAAATTCGTTTGTTTTGAGCAATTTTGTCTTGGTGTGTGTCTGAACATTTCGGCAGCCTTTAATTGCTCTCAGTACTGCTTTTACGAATTTTAAAGAAGGGTACAATTCTTCGGTGGTGGATTCGTTTCCCTCCTATGAGATAAAAAAAAAGCATGGGTTGATGGCTGGTAACGCTGGTAACGTCTAGTCCTCGTGGAAGACTACCATGAAAAATTTAGACGCGAATGTGACGTCAATATATGTGTATCATCAATTAATTTCATTCTCTTAAAGATCTCAGCGTGTGTCTTTTGGGCGATCCATAACAAATCTATTCCACATTCACCTTTTAGAGACTCAACAATATATTCAATCGACATTGTCGAATATCTAAACTGTCGTCAAAAATCTTCGAAAGATTCGGCTTTGTTATGTATAGGAAAGCGATGACGATTATGCTATTTAAATCATTGAAAAAACCAGCGCCTATTAATTTAGGGCACCTCATTGCGATGTTGGTATATTGATCAGTAATACCTTGACTTTACGCTCCATAAAGCCCTTAACAAGCAAAATTGAGAATTCTAATGCATTATGCGCTCCTGTTATCAACACATCGTTTCTAGAATCACGGAATGTCAGTTTACTCCTTTTAATTCATTACGTCTACCACAGAGTGCTAGACGTAATAGACGCAATGCTAGACAGGCGTTATAGGAACTCTATTTCTTACGCGTTTAAAACGCAAAAATTATTTTAGCTGACTGCACTCTATCCGCATTGCGCTCTTGGCCTTCAAGATGCTAAGGAAATTACCTAGACATCATTTCAACATTTCACTCTTTATTATACCATCCTTCCGCAAACGATTCGTTAAGCGAATGCGAAACGTGAATGTAAAAAATGTTGTCAAGAATAACAATAATCACAATAATAGTTTTCAGCAAGCCTAGTGGGTATATCTGACAGTAATGCTCTAGGTAAAATTTTGACTGTGCATACTATATGATATTTAAAGCACACTGGGATTTTACACCTCTGTAAATTCAACTCATCCGAAATTGCGTCAATTTGTATGTTCCAACACTTTTGTCATTTTTCGTAAAAGAATTTCAACGGTGTG
This sequence comes from Tropilaelaps mercedesae, assembly GCA_002081605.1. Taxonomy (NCBI): domain Eukaryota; kingdom Metazoa; phylum Arthropoda; class Arachnida; order Mesostigmata; family Laelapidae; genus Tropilaelaps; species Tropilaelaps mercedesae. Next base: position 11,305 of record MNPL01005741.1, read on the forward strand.
AAAATGCAGTCGTGAAGAGATTCGTGAATAGATACCAATTAATTCAATATAATGTACTTAGCGTTTAAACACGCCTTTCATAATCACGGCGAATATCGTCACAAGGCACGTAATGGCTAGGCGTCGTTTGTCTTTGTACGAATACCGAGCTCTCGAGCAACGGTAGAGCGGCTAAGAAGAGTTATTAGTTAGGCCCGACTGGTCGCAACTCGAGAGAGCCTAGGCAACGCGAATGGGCCCCGGCCCGTCTTCATAGATTTTAACTTCGATTGTAACGCAAGCCTTTCGTAGGGACGCCTTAGTCACAAAACGGAGCAGTATAAGCGAAGCCGCTTGGCATATAGGTCTGTCTTAAACAGTTCTAAAGTTCTTCGTAAGAACGGAGGACCTATGTGTGACCTTTGAGGTGGTTATGCACTCATACAGTCGTCTCAAACTGAATTTGTTTTAGGCCTTAGATGCAGGCCCAGTGTTAGTATATATTCAAAATATATAACGGCGTAGGGCAAACGGGCTATGATTGTTTTGGTTACTACGTGGACCGGAAGTTGCATTCCAGATATGTATATATATATATACATAAAAAATATGAGATACGTTCAGTTACTTTAGCCAGGTCATTGATTGTTTAGTAGTGTATAGATATCTATACGAACTCTAGTAGGCATGCGGATAAATAAAATATTTGCCCTTCTCATACAAAAGGAACATGAGATCAAAAATAACGATTTTGATGTACAGATATACATAGAATGAAAGGCAGATTCTAACTCGCGCAAATGTATTTATCGCATTTGTCGGCGGCACATTATACCAACCAGATTTGCGACCTCGTTGAATAAGAAAAAGGGAGACAACCGTTACGAAGTGTTAAGCAGATTCAGGTTGGCAAGGCAGTGTATTCACGTAATAACTAATTTTTCCCGTATTCAACTTCATTATTTGAGACTATTCACAGAAGATTGACTCTTGGAAAGGTTTTTGTCGGTGTGAAAATAAGTCACAACGAGTGCATGGCGGCTCTCGTGTATTGAAAGAATAAGATCTTTGAATGTTTTGGTAAAAATTGCATTAGGTTTGCATTGAGAAGTCGCGAGGGTTAGTAACTTGCCCTAAATTGAATTCCCGGTTTTGCTGATGATTATTTGAGAATTCTTCAATTTTAAATGCTTGCATAAAAAAGCATATATGCAATTTGCTGATATTAGTTTTAACTAAGTGATTGAACTTCAAAAATTGACCGATGGGTCTTTCTCGGTGGGCAAATCATTCCTGAGCTACTTTTACTTAATTTGCTTTCTGTTTGTTTATTGTTGTGATTCCAGCTAGCGACAGCGCTATGTTTGCTTGTCTGTATAGTCGAATTTCTTTTTGCAGGTGTTCAAGGCTTCGTCTACAATAAGATTTTTCCTGACGTGTATTTCTACACGCCTTTCATCAAGTCAGCTACAATGGTACTCACAGCTTTGCTCTCTTTGGTCACCATTATCGTTTCTCCCAACTTTGCTTACAACTATCACTCTGTTATTTAATGGAGACAACAAAGATAATGAGATTGCCAATCTAACTGTACGCCTTTTTTAACTACGAGAAGATCACGGCTTCTCAAAATATAATTTTTTTACTTTGATTGTGTTTGATGGTATTATTTTCATTCCAAGCAGCAAAACGTAGAAAATCCCAACAAAATCTCTTTGTCTAAAACCGATTTATTACAAGATATCAAAACGTAACCTATCTAGACGCTGAGTACTCTATTCCGAATTGTAAATGCGATTGCCTATAGCATAATTTCACAACAAAATATAATCTAAAAATTCTTAAGCCAACGGAAGCCCTCCATTCCATGCATGTAAATTGACTTTCCAATATGAATATCGAAGCTATCTTTTTTTAATGGGGTTTTAAGTAAAGCTGATGGCAATAGTACGTCACTGCAGCCATTCAGTAACTGGTGTAAGTTTACAAACCCATTAAAGCCCCGTATTGTCCCCATCCCTAGGTTCGATAGCCGGAAAGATATTACAACAAACGCGATGAATCTTGAATTACACGTCAATATCAACAATCGCCGTCTCGGAATATCAGTTTAGCTACTGATTTGCTTCTAAACATATTTCATTTTAGTTCGAATATTAAGTACGTCCCAAAAAAGCTCATGGTCGTAATTGTATGACGCTCATACAAATAAAAGAAGTTCAAATGCAGACTTTACTCCTCATTTACTCCGAAATTCTTCAGTCTACACGGGCCTCGGCGTGGGATAAAAACTAACCCACTTAAGCTTGTACATGCCCAACTTCTGATACTGTCATTAGCGCACCATTTAGAAACTAGTAAATTCGTGCAAAGCTTTTGTCGGTGGATAAAATTATTTTCAGTGCCTAATTCAAAATCTGAAGGGTTATTCGCCAAGTTGATTTTGAATAATACGCCATTACGTCTAATTTGTATTTGCACATATATTCACCTTTTTCTGTATATATTTTCTTCGATATATTTCAGTTCCTAGTCATGGTGTTCACTCTAGCCGAGAAGCGTAAGGGATTCCAGAGTTCAGGAGTTATTTTTAATTTCTGGCTCGTCGCGTTTCTCTGCGGGCTCGTTACCTACCGATCTCTACTGCTTCGAAACTTCTCCGGTTACCACTTTAGCGTATGTATACCATTACTATATTTATTATTTCTTTTATTCTATTAGTTTGTATATCATTACTTGAGTCGAAATATTTAATGGTATACGCCTTAACTTTATATTGTGGATAAAACTATAAAATAGTTTTATTGTTTAGTTTCAGATACTTGTAAGTATTACAAACAAATGACTTCAAAATTTGTAAGCAAGTAGTTAGAAAACTGCAAAAACTGAATTGTTTTCAATTGGTGTTTCAACTGTCGTTCGATGCAAGTTTACATGATGTTTACATACCAACAACAAATCACTTTGACGCATTTAAATAACCGAGAATGATTATAAACCAGCAAACAAGTCCAGGGCTTAAGTGGAGTATTTGGCTAGAGTTGAAAAAAAGGCATATGGAAGATTCTTATCGGTGCAGGCTTTCAGTGGTCGAGCTTGATAGTTTGGTGCATTTGTGTGCGCCTCGCGACCACGGAACGCACGGCTTTAAGCGGCCGTGTTTCACCGGAGCTCCGTCACTAGACCAAAATGATGAAAAAAGTAGAAACGTGTACAAGTTGTAAATTAAATATTAGAACTATAGCAACTTAATTTAAAAATTCGTAATATTTTACTGAATGCTAGTTAAAACAGTGGGCCAAATTATAGAGTTATTAGCTTTTATGCTTAGGCTTTGAGATAGGAACACAGGAAGATAAAGTATTAACGGCCCCTGAAAGAAAGATGCACTTGTATGGGCTCTGAATACTCTAAAAGAGCGGAGTAAGTTTGAAACATACGCAAACATTGTTCATGACATAATTGCTCTTTCAACGCTTGGATATATTTTTATGTAACGAACCACTTATTTTTTGTGCAAATTACCTGATGCAGGATGGATTCGTGGTTGTAGACGGTGGTCGTTTGCCGGACATTGTGTTTTCTTGTTACATGATTTACTACCCTCTAGTGACACTTAATCTCATTCTCAACTTCTTCTCTGACGCCCCGCCTGTTCTTAAGAGGAAGGCAATACCGGAGGACGAGGTAATTAGATGACTTGGAATGACTGTCTTGGTGTTTTTTAATGCAAATTGCTAAAAATAACTACTTATAACCTTTAACTAAAAACTTATAAGCTTTTTTCGGTTTCTACACTTTGAAGATGAGCACAGAAATAGCATGGTAATATGCTTTTCAGGAGAACTCTAACACCTGCTGGTAAAGTCAGACTTAATTTTGGCACATAGCTTGAAGTCTTAGCAATAACTCCCTGGGAAGAATTTCGGGCTGATTTGAAGCTTAAAAGAGAAAGACAATACATTTTGGATTAGAATGAATAGTTCTTTCCGAAAAATTTGTTCCAGATAGATTATCTATTGAAAAATATTCGTTTTTTAAATAGATAAATAAAACAATTTTTAATAAATAAATACCATAATTTCAAGCCCGATAGTATACATTGTAAATTAGGTCATGTTCTGGAGAAAACACTACGGATCGAGCGAAGGATAATTACTCATAAGGCGGCAAGGGTTAAGAGCCTAAATAATTTCCATAGAGGATTGCTCGTTCAAACTAAATAATTGAGAGAGTTTAGATGTATACATTATTAATCAGTTGATATAATTGTTTAGGTATCTTTTCCACAAAATGTATATACTTACAAAACTGTACCATGATAACCACGTTGCATTGCCCTCGCTTAATTTAAATATTTAGGTAGGCTTGGACTTAGGATGTGTTAGTAGTTTAGTGTTTTTACATATTTTAGTATCTCTTGCTTTTTTCGGGGAGTCCGAAATAGCCTATTCTACAACAAGCATACATTTATTCTGTTTTCGCTAATCTCCTTACATATAAAATACGAAGACCAATTGTTTTTGCGCAAAAAATTCAGAGGTATTTCACACAAGTGTTTATGCATATAGTAAAAATTAAGGAAATTACAGCTGATGCACTGAATATTTTTTAGTTATTCGGGTGGTTCTTGGAAATTTAGTTACCGTGTGACAGCATCAAACACCATAAGCTCTCTATTCTGATACTGACAGCGAAGACATCGTAACATTAGCCATATACAGGCCGAGTTAACGTAAATCATGTGCGTAAGTTAAGTGACTAAGAGATTTTTCTAACCGTTTGGTTGGTCTCACTTAGTAGCTTAGAATTGCGAAGGATTGAGCTACACCACGGCGTTACTTTACGCAATAGCTAGACCTTTATGCATTTAAGCCAAAGTATATTCAGTATACATTTTTAATGCCGATCATCAAGCTTCAAGGTTCCTTTTTTGCTCTATCTTCTTTTTTGTAAACATTTTTGGCATTAAAACACTTTTGTGTCTCATAAAACATGTGTTTAATTTCTAATAATGTGCTATATATTCTAACAGGAAAAGAAACGCAGCTGCAGAATTTGTTTTTTGCTTTTGTATTCGTAAAAAATGGGGCACCTACGGTCGACGCAGTTAGGTCGTTTGAAATTAGAAAAGATTTCGACTGTAACTTTTATGCGTAATCTCCAAAATATCATGGTGAAAGTATTTTTCACGTTAGGGAATTAGAGGACCAGTTTGATTGCAGCTAATATGCAGCTATGTCTTTAGAGTTTATGAGTAATCCAGGTGCCTTTTCATATTACAGATATCCGTAAGTTCAAACTCTCATTCGGAAACTGATTTTAAGCAAAACAGTAGTTCGTGAAATTAAGACAAGTCATGTTTCTTATTTGATTATAATAGTATTGATTATAACATCTAATTCTCACTCGCATTATTTATCAATATGTAGTGGCTAATCCTACATCTTATTAAAAATATTAATTACATTGCCGGAAAAGTCTGACATTTGATAATTGTTTACTTTTCAATAGTTCCGTAATTACGTGATTAAAACCTTCACTTTTTCACACACAAGTTTTTCATCATTATCTATTGATATTCACGGATTCGGTTCATACATTATGTAGATATGTCATACTTTGTTAGTACTTTCTAAATTTTTGAATGCTGAGGCCCCGCAGTCCCAGAAAAGTTTATCCTTGCAATTAATGTATCCTTTTACGTCTACGTTGTGATTATAATGCTTTAATGAAGTATTCCAAAAAGTGAAGCATCCTAAAATCTCTTTTACTGCTTAATGGAAATTTGCATACAAGCTTCCTTTGTTTTTATGGGAATCACTTGTATAAAGCCAAACCATATTCTCCAGATGCTTGCTCAAAGGTATACACCATATCTTACACAGTAGCGAAATTGTCTGGCTCACACGTATTGTAATGGACCATGTCCACAAGTCGTGCAATTCGTAATGGCTAAGTGGTTTAGCGGAATCGGCCAAGCTATATTTCACTATGATGATGTTATTTGCAGCGTGAAAGCCCTGAAAAAGGTGCGTCTTTTCCCTCCAGAATGCTCTTTTCATGGTTCACACCTCTTGTCATCAAAGGCTTCAAGCAGCCACTTGAAGTGTCCCATCTTTGGGTGCTTAACCATCAGGATAGATCCGTCAATGTAGTGCAAGAATTTGACAAAAACTGGCGCAAGGAACTTCACAGCAAGGGTTTTGAAACGTATGTGTATCGTATTCGATATATGTAGAGCTCTTTAGATGTAAATAGTGGTCCTTAAGAAGTTATTTTTGATATTGTTGCCTCACTGAACACTTCATCGAAAATAATTTGTTTTGTATTTCTGCGATTGCATGCATACGCAGCAAAAAAATACTCAAATTTGTCGATAAACACGTACGTATGTCATACGTATGTCAAATTTATCCATATCATTAAAAAAAACTTACACATAAAGTACCTTCTTAGTATTTTAAGATCATTCAAAATATTCTAATCAGAATATTGCATGTATTTAAGTCAGCTCTTACCTAGAGGGAAATAATATTCGGTTTGTTTTCTGCCCCGTTCTTCTAATACATGTCTAGGGAGTCGTCAGTTACCACAACATTTTCTCGTTCAACCGGATCAATTAATATTGGTTCAAATAGAGCCTATTCCACCGACCAGGAAGGTGCCATTACCTTTAGTTCATCTAAGACTAAAGCGATCTACAAGGTGTCGGACCACCCTCAAATGCTCAATATTGTTAACGCACTAGTACGAACATATTGGCCAATGTTTGTTCTGGGCGCAAGTATGAAACTGGTACACGACGTTCTTCAGTTCATCCAGCCGCAATTGCTTAGCTTGATGATCGGTTTCATAGAGGAATCCACTATGGAGTTATGGAAAGGCACAGTTTTTGCGGCATTGATGTTCATCGCAGCCAGCCTGCAGAGCATAGTCTTGTCTGTGTATTTCCATCGGATGTATGTCGTTGGAATGCGTATGAGAACTGCTTTGATCTCTGCGGTTTACAGGTACTTAAATAGTGTTTTAGAAGGTATAATTTAAACAAATGTATTTTTTAATATTTAAAAGAATAAATGAAAAATTTTTTTTCAACTTTTAGATGCGGAGATATTTTTGTTTGTTCAAGGATGAAAACAACACTATTGCGTTATGAAGGGCTACAGCAGATAATAAGTTATTGACAGCTATCACTGGATTCATTCAAATATAGAAAAACACTATTGCGGCCATAGACACTGCTTTACCGAAATGCTTCTTGATTGAATCACATACAAGTTATCAACTAATTTTTATACACTGGAATATAGCCTACATTATAATCAACATTTTCAAATAAGCATAGTTCATAACCTTGTCCTAATTAATTAAAAATGCTTATTGTGATGCTGCCGATTTGTGTAAACTGTGTAAAAATTTCGAACTATTTTTTGAAACATATCTAATGAGGTTCGCTTTGTCATTTTTCAGCTTGAAGTCAATTTATATCATTAGTACAAATACTAAATAGATCAGTTCTTCTTGAGTAAGTCCTATTGTGGTCAACTTGCGCCGGTTTTGTGACATGGAATTAGGAAATCGCTGGTGCTATCTAACATTTCAAGGAAAACAACTACAACTGGAGAGGTCGTTAATCTGATGTCCAATGATGCGCAAAAGATTATGGAATTGATGGTGTTTGTGAACATGATCTGGTCGGCTCCACTACAAATAGCACTATCGGTGTACTTCCTCTGGCAAATTCTCGGGGCTGCCGTGCTGTCAGGCTTAGCCGTTATGGTCCTCATGATCCCGATGAACGCCTGGTTAGCGAGCATGCAAAAGAGGCTTCAGGTAATGAGCTGACAAACTAATTTTAGAATTATCTCTAAAAAAGCTAGAAAATTGACAACCGTTCATAGCATCCTAGATTTGCTTCTTGGCTTATTCGCTTATTCGAGATGTCAATGCAAACATGTATTTAAAAGTAATGTGCGGCCATATTTGATGAAGAATATCGAATGAATTAATGTCAATTTCCTTCGTCCATTTAAAGTTCATGAAGGGCTAAAATCTGTAAAATATTTTTCGAACACCCACCAAAATGCATCTGGTTTAGATTTAGTTTCATTTGTGGTTATTGTAAGGCTGGAATAGGCAAGCTTTGTTTATAATATTGCTAGTGAAAGTCAGTCCACGTATTTGGCGTATATTGGCGCACTATCTTTTCCAATAATTTTTTGACTCAATTAGGTCTAGTCTTACGACCGCACGCTATGGTATGCTATGTGAGTACGGTAGTGGTCGTAGAATGGCGCACACTTTTCCTGTTTGGATCCTGTTTAGTTCCGACATAATTTGTGCCAATGTTGTCGAAGTTGCGTCCAAAAAGGTCAAATGTTATTTGGAATACGCCTTTAAATATTTATTAAACTATATAAGTATACAATATAAGTCGTAACTAACGTAAATTATATCCTAAGTACATTTTTATCATATCAATATTACGATAATAAGTCTCATATATCAACAAGAAATGCTTTTGTTCAGGCTGCATGTATGAAATAATAATATATCCACGATAATGATCGATAAATATATCTATCAAAGTCATAAAACTTAAAAAAAAGTAAGAGACAGATGAGCAAGACGACCAAACACTACGAAGATAACATCCTTGGCAGTTTTGTGCTACAGCTAAAACCTTGCATGGTTTAAGTTAGATATATGTACCATGTTCTCACATTAGTGATGCTATAGTAGCTAAAGTTTCTTGCGAACGCTAGAATTGCTAAAAAGTTTATTTGCAAACGAGCATGTTATAGTGTCTCGACGGTCACTGGCTTGCTACTTTAAATTGCAAAAATAACCTGTGCTATTGGTGCTTCCGTAATGCTGGTTACAGACTGATCAAATGAAGTTTAAGGATGACAGAATACGCACTATGAATGAGATCCTCTCAGGCATTAAGGTGCTAAAGCTATATGCTTGGGAGCTGAGTTTTCAGGATATAGTGAAATCAATTCGTTCTAAAGAGATTTCGAAGCTGAAGGAGATCGCGTACTTGAATGCTGGTCTTGGCTTTCTATGGACGTGTGCGCCCTTCCTTGTTTCGTTAGTGTCCTTTCTCACATATGTGCTTGTTGACGAGAGGAACGTACTCAACCCAAAGAAGGCATTCGTCTCGCTGACGTTATTTCACATTCTTCGTTTTCCTCTGAGTGAGTCCTATTGAAGATAGTTTTTTCTACATGCGTTTGTCTCACTTATATTCTTTTTTAACATTTAGTGAATTCAGCAGTTAGCTGTTGTACTATTGTTTTTGACTATTATACTTTAAACTGTGTAGGTAGTGCCTAGTCCCACACAATCCATTCTGTACCCAAAGTTAAGATGTATCTTGTCTGTTTTCCAACAAAACTGACCTCAAAACAAAAGTCGTATTCTCTCTAAATTCCAAATTAAAGGCAACTCAAAAATCGCGATTCTTAGAACCAAATAAAACTGCAATGTCCCAACTATTCTAATTTTTTTTAATGGTTCAATACAAATTCTAACATACACCATCTCATTAATTTATATTTTACGAATACGTATTTTAGGTAAGCGTCGTTATAAACACAAATATTTCAAGCACATTTTTGTTTTTGTGTTGAGTGCCGAATAACAAAAACGACTAGATTCGTGTCTTATTGTTAAAAAATTCAAACGGACATCAAGTATATTTCACAAAAAGGGCCCAGTCCGGGTACATCATCTTTAAAATAGAGAAATGCGAAGTAGTTAAGCCATACTCGTTTTTATAATGTTTTTAAATATATTCTGAACAACCTGTACATAACCAAAGCTCAATATTTTTTCAGATCACACTTGATGCCTATGATAAAGTGATCATCTATGATATAGTAAACTACGTTTATTAATAATGTATTTATTTTAGCGCTTCTAATAAACATTAAAAATTTATAAAACAACTTACGTGGCATTTGTATGGATAAATTGGACATACTCTGTTTTCTTAACGAAGACAATCTATGTTCTTTGCTGACCATTACGTTTAGAATCTTTGGAAAACACGAACTATATTTTCATGCGCAATATATGAAGCACATGCACAAGCTGATAGAAAGAAAAGAATTCCAACTGCAGTCCAAGCACATATCTTTGTAATTTTCATATGAGTACGTTACGCCAAACAGATGGCAAATATTCTATATCCTGTACGCGCACGCAAAATTGTTCGCACTGAACATGTCGAAGTAGGTCCGTATTTGCTGTAAATCCCAGGCTACCAGAGTCGGTCCGTGTTTAGTAGAAACAGGCTGCTCACAAAGTCTGTCTATCTGGAAACACTATTTCCGAAATTGTTAATTTTAGTACTAGAAATTCGAATTTATTTTATTATATTTAAAGCGTTTCCCTCAGGTTTAATAATAAACATGAATTTGAACTTGAATTTGACTTTGAATTTGAAGCAATTTTGTACTAGTTTTTCTTTACCGTAGTATAAAATAAATCTGCAAAAGATATTTTCAGATTGACTTTAGAGCACCACTTATATATCTGAAAATGTGTAGTAAAAGTCCTATTAGAAACCATGTTCGAGCTTTACGAAAAAATAAAAACAAAATTTTATAGAAATTTTATGGCCAGTTCATTCCAAAACCAAAAAAGCTTACATGCTCCCCAAAATGTGGTTTCTTATTATCTGCATAAGAAGCCAATAGGTGCACGGCTTTTATGTCTTTTCATATTTTCTATGTTTAACTTTCCAAACTCATTCTCAATTGTGAGGGTAATCTTAGAATGAATGAAGTATTTTAGACACACTTGTGCTCTTGAAAGAGCGACTTCAAAATATTTCCGAGCCCCCTTATACACAAATATAAATCATATACAATAACTCATATAATAATAAGGATGTTAGATTTAAGAAAGTATTAAGTTTTCCAACCATGCTTTGTTGCTACCTACGAGTATTATTAGGTATTCATTGGTAGTGGTCTTAAATAATTCGGCCAAAAAGCAACGCTTGCTGATTCCAGGTATGCTACCGTTATTAATATCTATGCTAGTTCAGGCGGCAGTCAGTGTGAAGCGTATGAACAAATTTCTCAGCTCAGAGGAGCTGGACCTTTACGTAGGACGATATTCATCCCGCACGTCTCCTGTCACTGTGTCAGTGAAAAAAGGCACATTTGCATGGAGTAAGGCAGAGCGTGATCAACCTACACTACGTGATATCACAATGCAAGTCAGTAAGGGGAAGCTTGTGGCCGTTGTCGGTCAGGTAGGCTGTGGCAAAAGCTCGCTGCTCAGCGCGATTCTTGGTGATATGGAAAAAATAGAGGGTGACGTCGAGATTCATGGTGAGTGCAGCTTTTCCAAATTTTGCCGATTGAAACTTTAAATGCCAAGTGGTGGAAATTTTCTATATTTTATTATTCGATAAAACTTGATAATAACTAAATAAAGAGTGGTATTTACGTCGCGCTGTTTATAGGTAAACTGGCCTACGTGGCACAACAAACATGGATCCAGAACGCAACATTACGTGAAAATGTCCTATTCAATCGACCCTTTGAGGCCAAAAAGTACGATACCATCATTGAAGCATGCGCCCTGAATGCTGACCTCCGTATTCTTCCCCATGGTGACAGGACCGAAATCGGGGAAAAGGGAATTAATTTATCCGGAGGGCAGAAACAGCGGATATCGTTAGCCCGGGCGTGCTATTCGGATGCAGACGTCTTCCTTTTTGACGATCCAATTAGTGCCGTCGATTCGCACGTTGGAAAACACATTTTTGATAAGGTCGGTATGTAGGACGATTTTGTTTACGGTTTGCGTACAGCTCTAGCAGCAACACACTTTGCGTTAACTCCTAATGGACGTTGACTAGCAATAAATTGTCTTGGCATAGTAGGAAGCCTCCAAGTATTTACGATGATCTAACGATAGGCAAATAATGCTTCTGGTATAGGTTATTGGGAACTCAGGATATCTGGCGGGACGCACGCGAGTGCTAGTTACACACGGCATATCGTTCTTGCCTCACGTGGACCACATTGTGGTACTGGGTAATGGCCGTATACAAGAAGAAGGCACATACAGGGAGCTTTTGGATAAAAAAGGCGCATTTGCGGACGTGTTGATGCAGTTTATCCAAGAAGGGGCCGAAGGCGAACATATTCTTGATGAAAGTGAGGTGAGATTACTGGACAGTGATGGCTGAACAAACGAAAAGACGAAACACAATGGCGCTTAAAATAAGATTATTAATTAAAATGATTTTCTTAAAAATGTTGATGTGTCTATCACATATATTTAACTTTAAATAATTTGGCATGAGCCATAAGCCATAAGTTTGTAGTGAAATGTTAGGTAAAAAAAGTAATTAGAAGATAGTAAGTAAAAAAGGTAAGCATTTGACGCAGTGTTCTATTTTTTAATTAAACTAACCGTTTATTATAAAGACATACGCAGTAAGTAGCCGGTTTGCTTTGAAAATCTGCCAGTTTGCTTGCCAGGAGACCGATTTAAATGCAAGTATATATTTTGTGGAGAATTTAATGCGCTACCATATTTAGTGAGATTTCATAAAATAATGAAATCTCCAAAATAAGAGCGAAATTTCGTTTGGAAAGTTTCAGTTCTCTATCATCTATAGTAAACAATTTATCACCAGGGACAGAGCTCTTCAATTATCTGGTGGCAAATCTGGTTTTCTATGAAGTTCTTATAGGTTTGTAAGGAAGTGCTAGTGTAAATAGTACTGTCGAGCCCGGTGGCTTGATGCGTTCGGTGCGGCTTGATTGGAAGAGACACGTAGGTGCACGAGTTCGATCCCCGTCAGTGCACATTCACATTTATATGGGGTCCGTCTTAGGAAGTAATGCAAAAAGCTCTGCTGTGGACGCTAAACGTTGGCTGATGGTCAGCCCTAAAGAAATATTTGGTTTTAATGGTACTGCATTTTGACAGCTTGCGGATAAACTTTGCCTGTACCAATTCAGAAGCCCGTATATCTTAATTAAAGTGCGATGACCACATTCACAGCAATATAACATTATATGTAGCGTTTTGTATAATGTAGTGTCCAAGTTGGGTCTCACTGCCACAAAACACCTAAAAATCTTACTACAAAGCTCGGCGTTAAAATTAATAGTGTGAGGTGTGAGTACTGAAATCCAATAGAAAGCTCATATGGATCCCCAAATTTTTACTGGTATTTTTTGAAGGAACCAATTTGCCGCTTATTAAATACTGAGAGGCCTTGTAGCACCGTGAATGTTGCCACGAGATAATGATTTCATCACTTAGGATCGACATGGTGCAGGAAATGCTATTTACGCAAACGAGGACAGCGCCGCTGCATCGCAGTATAAGATATGGGCCAAGTAGTGTGGGGTTCAGGGGCATACCTACGTTGTACCTACGCTTCCACTATTCACTAAAATTTGCCATGTCCTCTTTTTGATCTTTTCCTGCTCTCTCGCGGGAACCGACAGCAGTCATTACTTCAGGGAGAGTGGTTAGGCGTGATCGCTGGCGTCTTTTGCGACTGGTGCCTAAGATCTTTTGGCACGAATTTTAAAAAAATATATCTAGAAGCATAGTTCTCCTAGCCTGTTGGCGTCTCTTTGGGCGCGCTCTTCAAGTTCCTTCTCTATCATTACAGCCTCCACGAACCTGGAGACCGAGTTCCATTTGTCTTCGTCTCTGAGCATTGTCGGAACCAGATTTTCTACAGAGATCTGCTTTCCGTCAAATGCTCCAGTCTAAAGCTCGCGCCGCCAGGCAGAAAATTTGCGGTACCGGAGCATGGTCTGTGCCGCGGTGTCGTTTTCACCAAGGCCACATAGGCTGCACACTGGAGTGCCCGCCTTTCCTATTTTCCACAAATACTCTTGGAAGTCTCCATGGCTACTGGGCACTTGGGTCATTTGGTAGATGAGCTCCCCATGTTCCCTTTTGACCCATTGGCGGAGGTCATTATTCAAGCTACACGTCCAGTATCCAGGTGGGGTCGTTGCTCTCCTGTTTTCGCTTTCGTTCGTCATGGCCAAAGATGTCATCAACGATCACTCATCCTGCAGGCTTGTGACGTCTTTTCTCTCGCCACGTTTCTGCATGAGGTGCCTCCCATGCATTTTGTTCGTTCGCCGAACAGATGTGGCCATGAAACCGTGCTAGGACAAAGACCGTCTCTGTTGATACCCTGGTCAAGAATTACTCCTAGGTACTTCACCTCTCTCTTAACGGTGATCTTGTGACCGTTCAGTGGAATCTCAGGCGGTCTGGACTTTTTACGGCCTATCAGCAGAATTGCTTCGCCTTTCTCAGGAGCAAGCTCAACTGTGATCGCCTTGTCATTTACCGTTTTTATCAGTTGCGGGCACTTTTGGGTCTTCGTCCGCACCTTTCTCCCGCTAATTCTTTTTCTGTTTCGGAGTTCTTTGACACACTCGCGATACTTGGGGCACGGCACGGAGCTAGCTCGGTGTCCATCTTGCTTGCAGACGAGGCACTTGGCGTCCGCGGTGCACTCCGTAGCCAAGTATCCCTTTGTGCCACAACGGTAACACTTGTCCATTTCGAGTTTCGCCTCCTTGCAGTGTTTGGCTTTGTGTCCGTATCCTCGAAAATTGAAGCATTGCGTTAGTGCTAGCCACCCTCTAACCCGACAAGTCGATCAGCCGAGTTTAAATGCCTAGAGGCGAGCCGGGCTTCAGCTTCCGGGTTTGGAAGATGAACTATCGTCATCCACCACCCAAAAGCATTTTGCTTTACCACGTACACGTTTAGGTTGCTCACGGCTTTTCCCCCGTGATGCCTTCCGATTGCTTTTCGTAGCTCGCTTTCTGTGACTGTCTCTTCCAAGTCTTTCATGATAATGGGTGTCAGATCTTTTCGTGGATTCTTCCGTGTCTCGGCTGTCAGCTTAACTTGGTTGTTGATCTTAGTACTCAACCTTCTCTTCTTCGGGCAAGTCCGAAAATTCCTTGAGGCTTCTGAACAAGTCTGCATACGTCTTCCCCTCCTGCTCCTTGATTGTTATCGTTCCTGTGCGTACCACCGCTGGTTCTTTTGCTTCTGTCCGCTTCTTACCGCCTTTCTTTCCGCCCTTATCCTTCATGTGAAATTCGGCTTCCATTCCTTCACGTTTGCTAGCACAGTATTGCAGCACCTTTCGGGCTAAGTCTTTCTCGACTTGTTTTGAAAATGCCACTGCAAGTCCTTTTCGCTGTCCCTCTCAGATGCCCGCTAGGAGCACTTTGTTCGTAACCTCTATTAGGCCAACCACACTCTGTCCATTCACGGTCGACTCAGTCAGCCTCCTCATGCTTCCTTAGTCTTGCCACAATAACTAGTCTGGGCGTTGTTTCTTCGTCCTCTTGTACTTCTTCGCCTTCAATACCCTGTCGCGTGATGTTGCTAGGGCCACTCATCCAGCTTGGAAGACTTTCCATACTCTGCTTAGGGCCGGAACCTGAGGTTTCAGTCAGCGCAGTATTTCGTTATCCTTATCACTTTCATCTTCTATAAGCATTGCCCTTGCTTTTCGGTCTGTTAGGATGCTAGACCTTGTTTCCTTGGCCTGCTTGAACAACGCTATGGGCCATTCTTCCTTCATGACCTGCCTGACCTCGGAGTGCGTTTTTACCGGTCTAGCCTCTTCCTAATATCATGCACCTTGCGCATCTCTTCCAGAGCATTGGGGTTCACAGTTTGCGTTTCGGCTACATTTGTGGAGCGTCGCCCTCCCGCTCTTTCTACTTCTGCTTTTAGACCGAATTGTTCGGTTGAGAGTCTGGCAACGAGCATTTCCATTTTGGACATCTCTGCGCTATGTTTAGCTTTACCCGCTTCTTGTGCCTTTGCCTTTTTGGTTAATTCCTCCATGAGTTCCTCTTTATGGCTCTCAAGTCCTCCACTTGGTTTTGCATAAAGGCTTCTATCTCTTCCTGGTCATATACAGCCCTTCCCCAGGCCTTCTCGAACGCCTCCCTAGTGTTCTTTATTTCACCAATGATCTTCTCGGTAAAGATCCTGAGACTAGCAAGCTTGATCTTGAGAGTAATTAGTGTTCTGGCTGCTCTTGGTTGTTTTTTCCAGCCGTTTAACTTGCTCGTTTAGTTAAACTAGTTTTTTATTGATACATTGCCGCTGATCTAGTAAGCAGTTTTTTGAGTGTAGAACGAAGTGTGACACGCAATGCAAATATTAGATTTCCAATAAAAGGTAGCTCAATGAAAGATTAATGATGTTTATACGGTCGCGTGTGAGTAACACACGCAAAGCTGTGAAACTTTTGAATGCAGTTCATTGAGAGCCAACTAAGCACTTCTCAATTGTCTCAATTGTATTCTTCGTTATATTCAATGTATACTTTTAGCTTAAATATTTTATTCCGACAGTATTCATTATGCCACTGTCAGCAGAGCTACTGCCCTAGTTGTGTAAATACAAGTCCGCTTAAAATCGAATACTGTGACATCATTTCAACTTTCTGGAACCGGGTTAAATACAGTATTTAACATTACTGTAAATCGCATTTGTAAGAACCGGAACTTTTTGTATTGTGTAACTCCTTATATGCAGCCGGCATGAACAAATCTTACAAACTAGCTCGAATTAATCATTCTTGGAAGGGTATTTTTTTCAGATAATTTCGCTGGGTTTTGTTCCTGAATACCTTTTGAGCCGCGTTAGTGCAGATTGAATATATATGAAACTTTTGTACTCGCTAGGCTTAAATCGTTCGTTTGGGAGTAAGTGCAGAAGTTTTAGCGTCTTAGTGCTGTTCTCTGCGTACAAGCAAATAAAATATAAACACCTCATGTTCTCATTAAATGCAACTAAGCGCATGGCAAAGGCAAAGGTAATATAATTAGCCTAAGTTGATTTTTATATAACGTCGCTTGCTTTTAGCGAAAAAAAGTACAAAGGCATTTGTTTCTTTAGCGATAAATTTATGCTTGAACAACGGGGAGTATAAGAGCGCGTTCAATTCATATTTTTTAAGAGGTTTGCTGATACAAAATGCTTTAAGATCGTAAATTTGCATTTCGGGCTTCCAAAGACTGATATAGTCTGAGTTTGCGTTTTCTTCCTTCTGAACTTACGTTGTATCCGAGTTGCATTATTATTTAAGTGAGGTTGAGTGATCAGTCCTCGAGTAGTTACAAAGTAAAATATATAAGTTAACTAAAAGTGTTATATTTACTAAGCCAGTATGAAATAAGAAGGCATACTGTGTTTTTCAGAGATAGCACTAGCAAGTTGTGTAGCCAGTTCCTTTTGGATTTCTCCAGGTTTATCTTACAAGTCGGCTTCATCCCTAACCATGATAGCTACCCGCCTCCTCTGCGATTCATAACTCGCAGAACTTTAGAATAGTAATAATTTCTAATGTTTTACTCTGAATTGTATCAGGTGAATCTCATGGAAGATATAGTGAATGAAGTGAGAGGTAGTTCCCCTGCAATCAAAGACGTTAGTGAAGAGAGCCCGCATCACGTGGCTAGGCTTCGAAGACTGTCCCGTCGCGTTTCCCAGGAAAGGTCAACGTCTACACCCCGACAATCCTTTGACTCATCTGGCCATTTATCCAGAAGTGCATCCATTTCCCTAAGCCCGAATACAAGCGATGATATCAAAGTGAGTCAACGGATTCCATGGATTTCTTAAGTCACCAAAATAATAATAATAATTAAAATCATAAAAACGCTGACATCATGTTGTTTTGCTTAGAGTTTAGGTGGTGTCTTTAGAATCATTTTCAGTAGTATTTTCAGTAACACCATTCCATTTTTAACCTAAGCGGATGTCGATTGTTTATTATTCGTGTGAAGATGTTCTATAGACAAGGTACAAGAATTTTAGATATTTAGGTCAACATCCAGATTCATGCATATAATACTTTAAGCAATGACAAATGCAAGAAGTTTAAACATGGTAAAAAAGTGTGTTTTCATTTTTGCATTCGACAAGTACATAATAAAGCCTTGCACACTTTGTCAGATACGTTAAACAATAATAAGTTAAATAATAGTAAGTTAAGTGAAATAGCGGATGCAGTTTTACTTTTATGTTATTTTAAAGATTCAGTTAATATTATTGATATAAAACATGATGCTTATCTCAGATTTTGAATGAAAACTGTGAAAAGCTTAATCACAATTTACTTTATCATTGTTACAATGGTTTCAGGGCATTCTCAATGAGCGTTTGATTTTATGCTATTTGCAGGTTGGGAAGCAATCTACGGAGACTGTCCGGCCTCGCCTGATCCAAGCGGAGAGTACAGAGACGGGCAAAGTGCAATGGAGCGTTTACTTGTCATACTTCAAAACAATGGGATATATATGGGTTTTTTCAATAATTTTGTTCAATATCCTCTCCAATCTGTTTGCGCTTTTCTCCAATATTTGGCTGGCAAGTTGGTCGAATGATCTACCTTTAGCCGGTAAGAAGCCTTCTTGGGTTTAAGATTTGTTAAATTTTTAAAATTTTTGGGTCTGCTAAATCTACTTTTAACTTTTTTGGATATATGTACTTGAATTTTTTGGAAGTTAAGATGGTGAAGCAGATCTGTACGCTGTAAGTAGAAAATGCATAAATGTACGTACGGGCGTGATTGACTGGGGAATAAGGTTCAGTCACACTGGGCACCGCATTGTCTACTTAGGTCAGGCACGATAATTCGTTAAAAATATCAACTCTCAGCTGCCTTTAGATCTATAAGGGATTATTTGTATGGGAAGAGGTGCGCCACTCAATGTTGTTTTTAATATAGGAGTAGAGCAGGCTAGCGTGTTGTTCGACCTGCCTACGTTTTGTTGTTCCTTG
Organism: Tropilaelaps mercedesae; assembly: GCA_002081605.1. Taxonomy (NCBI): domain Eukaryota; kingdom Metazoa; phylum Arthropoda; class Arachnida; order Mesostigmata; family Laelapidae; genus Tropilaelaps; species Tropilaelaps mercedesae. The sequence continues at coordinate 30,121 of MNPL01005741.1, forward strand.
ATACGGAGAATGCTTCAATGGGTTCTGCCGCGATACTCTACTACACTTTGTTCTTAGATACACAATAGTGTGTGGATTGATAGTAGCTTTGAGAAGTCATTATGTGTCGCGTCGGTTCTCTTAAGACATAAGGAATATGGCGAGTGTGTTTCGGCAAGCCCCGTGTACCCTTTTTCGATGCCTTCATCACATAGGGGGCAGGCCGCGTTGTTTGCTTTTCTAATTCTTCTCGGAAGCATCCCTGTTTAGTAAACATTTGGATGAGGAATAGATCAACTACCCGTGAGTCCTCTTTAATACAGGAAATCTCCCAGATCAGCTTATTAATCCATTTCTGATATAGTTTTTTGTCTCTCATTTTCCTTAAGGGGCTACAAAACTCTCAATAAGTCTGCTAGCACATCTTGTCTTGCTTCGCTGTGAGTGTTCATATGAGCAAGGATTAAAACATATAGGCTCGTCGTGTTCCCAGGATATCTCTGTGTAGACTTTAGCTTGTCGAACAGTCGTTTATTTTATATATTAGGTCTAAATAAGACCCAAGTAAGGCTTGATGAGTTTGTCATACGAGTTTGATAGCATTTTAAGTTGCCTCTCAAATCGTTCTAATAATGATACTCATGCATTTCAAAATGTTCGCAGAAGGCAGTACTCCAGGCATTTGACACAACGGTTTGTATATTCTAAGTTAACTATTAAACGATTTTTGGCCGATTCTAGAATGGTACAAATGGTACTCGACTCCCAATTAAATTTACGTTCCCCCCGTGGGCGCGTGAATTCTTTTAGGATTTTTCGGTTAGGTTTTTCTATCTGGTTTAAACGTGGTAACTGGGAAGAAATTTCTGCTTCAATGATAGAATATCTTTTCAATAACGCAAATATCAGAATTGGTGAACGTTGGCGTAATCTTGATTCTATTGAAAATCATGTTAGCATCCGAGCAAACGGTGGCCATGCCCATCGAAGAATAGAATTGATAACGATACGATAGACCGCATCAGATACGTTGTAGTTTATTGTAAGGGAAGTTTAATTTGAATTATTTTAATGACACTGGCCTTACTATAAAATAATTATCGCGTGCATCTTATTTTTATTTTTCCTATTTAAATTTGCCTCGCATTTTGTCCATATCGTTTAGCTTAACCCATTTTTGACATTACAGTATTTTGTTCATATCGTTTTGCTGTCGCCCCTTTTAAACAGCATAATCGCCAATATGATTCACTACTTATACTTCTTACTAAAACTTCACTTTTCTCCATTAACGTTTACTCTTTCTCCGTAACCCTGTATACAATTGGATCTTCTTTATCTGGATTTTTCTTCAAATTTAGATGGTACACAAGATGTGGCTCAGCGCAACAGGCGTCTAGCTGTTTACGGCCTGCTGGGCATAGGTCAAGGGGTGACTATCCTCATAGCGTCAATTTGTCTTGCCCTCGGATCTCTAAACAGTGCCACAAGGTTGCACTCAGCTCTACTGTACAATGTTCTGCGAAGTCCTATGAGCTTTTTTGACACTACTCCTCTTGGGCGTCTTGTAAACCGATTCTCCAAGGATATCGATACTGTCGACCTGGCCATACCGCAGACTATACGCTCATGGATTATGTGCTTCTTACAGGTGAGAAAATATGTATCAGGTCCAAAAATTATTTTATTTCAAGGGTTTCTTTCTTTTCAATCATTGCGCCTGCCCAAAACTTTCAGCAAATGTATATAAGTTAATTAGTTTATTTATACTGTAGAGTAACGGCGAAAAGAAAGTTATTCAATAAACCGTCTTTAACACCCTTCGACACATGCATTCCGATGCACTTGTATTTTCGAATACAAGAGCAAAGACGGAAAACCTGACTTCAGTAGCGGTTACGATAACATTTTATCTGCAAACTATGCTTTTAGGTGTCCATCACTTTAGTCGAATAAAAAGAGATGAAGATGTTATAACTACATTGAATTTTCTATATTTAAATCCAGTATAAACTTTATATACTGAAAATTTTTTATATACGTTTTTTTTAGTAATGTTATGCCACCAACATTGGTTGTTAGAAGGAGTTGATACCTTCGTCATGGTCCCGCTTGCCACCGTAGCTGTGACCGAGCGACCTTTGCCATCATTGTGGTCAGACATTTCGTTTCTGTCGGGGCTTTGACCTAACTTCCACGGTGTAAAATATGTTGTTTCACAGACGACGTGTGTGCTTTTAATCATAAGCCCAATGATAATCTTCAATCCAGAAATGGCACTGAATTTCACGTGTGAAGGTGTGCCTGTGTGTGAAAAACCTGCCTTGATTTGAAAGTATTAAAACACGTTTGTAAAGTAACGCTTATTTTGCGTGTTACGTTATGTTAAAGTATTTTTATCACTATCAAAATAACTCAGCTATTGTTCTTTATTATTATTTCGATTTTGACTAAAAGATGCGATGACTAAAGGTACCGGTTTCGCGTTTATAGGTGATCGTGACGCTTGCTATTATCAGCTGCCATGCTCGAATATTCTTGGCTGTAATAATACCAGTTGGATTATTGTATTACGGCATTCAAGTAGTCTACATTGAGAGTTCACGCCAGCTAAAACGATTAGAATCGGTCACGCGCTCGCCTATATTTTCTCATTTTTCGGAGACCTTGGCGGGAGTCAACACTATTCGCGCGTATCAATATGAAGAGGTGTTTGTGCAGGAGTCTAACAACAGAGTCGATATCAATAACCAATGCTACTACCCGTCTACTGTTTCCAACAGGTGATTTTTCTTAAAAATGAGTGCTGCGGGAATTTTTTTACCACGATAACCAAACAGGCACCCAGCTTCAGTATAATGATAGACTGACAGATAGATAAATAGACTAAAGCAAGCGACTTTCATTATGGGGCCAATGGACAAGCACAGCAACCGTTTCAGGCTAAATTAGCTTTCAGTGCCATAGGCGGGAAACCGATCAAACTAATTGACGACACTAGGTTATGTTTTTGCTGAAAAATTCATTGTCACCATTAATAATAGACATAGCCTGTAATGTAAGGCTAAATCGTAAATACCTTTGAAACCACTGAAGCTTATATAAACTGCGTTTCCATATGCCTATGTTGGCAATGATTCCAAAAAATGATATTTCACTTGGCAGTCACATGTTTGGCAGAAGATGTATACTAATTCGAATCTTGATGGGACACGTTTTGTTTGTATACTTTATATGCAAGGCGTGAAACCGATGTTGAGCTTTAGGCGTGGAGGATCCCAAAATAAGTTGTTTATTTAGACAATGTGTGATACTCAATTTCAATGATACAAATCATACAGCTAATACCACAGCCTTTTGAACTTCCTAGTAATTGTACATACAACTGCTCGGTTGTTCGGTGATTTTCATAATAAGATGGCTAGCGATTCGCCTCGAGTTTTGCGGAAATCTGATCGTGCTGGCTGCAGCCATGTTTGTCGTATACTATCGTTCATTAATGGATGGAGGTACTGCAGGTTTGATGCTGAGCTACGCACTTTCAATCACCGCTACTCTAAACTGGATGGTTAGAATGAGTTCCGAACTGGAAACGAATATTGTGTCCGTAGAACGTATTGCTGAATACACGCGGAGCGCTAATGAGGTAAGGAAATCATTATCAAAAGTAAAACTAGTAAGCAGGTCGGTTCAGTTTTAAACTTCTGTGTTTAGATGTGGCGATAACTGAAGTATTAGGCCTAATAATATTCTATATTTCAATAGCACAAAATACTGAGTACGAGTTTCTTACGGGTAATTTAGCTATTCATTCAAGATCATAATATGCCAGTTCGGCTATTTATAATTAATACTAATTAATTAAGGCAAATTTTAATTAATACTAATAATAATAGTAAGATTAATATTTACCTTCAGAACAGAAAGGTGAGTACCATATTGCTTCTCTGCTGCATTATTTAAGCCTGGATTTAACCTACACTTTATTATATTTGGGTTTTCCTTAGCACGCTGGTTTAGATACATTGAAATAAGTTTAATTTATGTGATATGGTGTCAGATCTACTCCACCAGCTGCACGCCAAAAGGTGAAAAGCTTCGGACTTGGGTTTTTCATAGTTTTGTGAAGCAGTCGATAATTGTAAACCATAAGAAAATGACAACTATATCTAAAAGATACGTACAAGAGCTTATCAACAAACCGAATGTTGCCGGAAATTAACAAACTTCAAAACATCTTTGTGTCGGGAAGATTTCATGACAGTGCAGTAGAGCACCGACCACACAGGGCTGAACGAGGTTAAGACTCTGCTGTATTTATTCTACATAGACGGTACGGAAAGTTTCAAATAAGGAGTTATGCCACAAATACTTGCGTTGCGACGTTTTGAAATGAGCGTTTTCTACATATCATTCCTAAAATGTTCTTCTTTCTACAATTTATTCTTCATACTAGCCTGTTTGGTGCTCGTGAGCTAAAGGCGTATGGGGCTATAATCGCGGCCTAGAGATAACAAAACCCTTTCCTAATCGATTCTCATGGTCTTTGCCAGCAGAGGTTGATAACAGTCTCGTATTCCTAACACGGAAATGCATAGTGATCAGGCTTATCTAGATGTTATCTAGGTGTTTGGCAAGCGGCATTATCGCAAAAAGATTTGATTTACACTAAATGAAATGAAAAAACAAAGCCTAACTTATTTTGCATAGATAAATGTATTAATATTCACCGCGTATGACAAAGAGGTGTAGCGAGTTATATGTACACATGAACGAGTAAACATTTAAAACAGTTGAGAACCAATACAGTAACCTTCTTATTTAGTTTACCTTATATCTAGCTAGTTCACTTTATTGTCTAGTTTAAAAACGGGCAATCACACGAATACACAACAGAATATCCTTTAAAAAAAATAACTGATTACGGTGTTAACGACACAAAAATGGCCGCACATGTGTGAAAATCAGTTTATCTTACTTTTGTCATAATTAGTACTACAATTTATAAGACGCAGAATGAATGAAGATCCAGTTTATTCTACGTTAAGTAAAGAATCAGTTTGAAAGCCATGAGGCTGTAGATTTTGTATATATGATTTTTAATACAAAGTCGGATGATACCAAAAGCGTGAAGTAGGCCTAACTAAAAAGATAGCTAATCAAATGCTAAAAAAAAAAACTAATTGAAACTAAAACTAAAACTAAAAAATAGACTAATTGGTTTGAATGTCCGCTTTTATAATAATCTGTGAAAAGTCGGAATGGCGTATTGAAGGAAAGAAGCCTCCTGGTGGCTGGCCCTCTCAAGGAAAAATAATATTTGAAAAGTATGCGGCGCGGTATCGTGACGGCCTCGAACTCGTCATTAAAGACATCACTGCCGTTGTGCGACCCGGAGAAAAGGTAGTGTTATTTATATTAACCAACCATTTGCGCTTATTTGAATATACAAGTGCCCAAACTATTTTAGCCCGGGCACTCCCTTGGGTTTAGTCCTAAACAAATAGTTATAAAACCTGGCTCCTTAAGCACATGCGTGCTTTTACCTGGGATATTTTAAATGCTTTCTTTTACACTGTTGAAATCATCTACAGCTTCGTCGCTTCTAATATTCTGGACATTTTAGTTTATATCTTACCTCTCCGGTTTATTCCCTCCGTTGTGCAAACGGCAAACGGTGTATATTCTATAGGCTATATCAGCCTATAGAATATACGCTACGTACGTTTGACCATTTGCGCGCTTATAGCTAATCAAAGTAGTGCGAGAAGCAATTTCAACCATAAAACTGAAGTGAATGAGGAATACCTTCTGAGGAAGTTTTTGATACTTTATGTTTCTGTTTGTTAGCAACTGTTATTAGTTGGAGATCACTCCCTTGAATGAAGATACAAGTTAGCCTTACTCAGTTCTTACAAATATGCTCGCAGAATATTGCTTCTCTCTACAGATGTAATTGTATGTCGACGATCTTTTATCTTCTTAATTTGGCGTACACCATCCACCACACAACAATCTCAAACGAATTATGAGCCTTGAACTTTTCACAACGCAGAACGCCTTTTTGCAAGGTTAGAGAATAAGGAAAATGGGGACTAACGATTAGAAATGCTTAAGGACTAGAGTTACAAGAATAACACTTCGGTTAGTGATCATGTCATGGTGAAATTTAGCCAGATTGGCTATACTGTAAGTTAGGGATATGACACTCTTACTGCTTTTGCATATTATGCCTGGCAATTGCTTTAAAAAATTGAGAAAATCTAACTATCCCCCTGGAGAGCACTCAAAGGATTGCTCGTATTGGCTTAAGTACAGATTTGAGATTAACTAATAGAGATCGAATACTCAATTAGGTTTAGCGAAGAGTACATTCATGTAAGCCGCCGTGTCGTCATAGAATACGTATCCTACTAAACCGTTAGCCCATTGTTCAGTCATCCGGTCATCAACATCTGTGCTGTAGAGTCTGGATGGGGGTTTCGTAATATGTTTTGCTAAACTAACATGGCTTTACGAAATACACACGATTTGTATGTTTCTTCTTCAAGAATATTTTGGTTCTTATATTTTTCTATATATATATATTTATAATTCTATATATATTGCTAGCACAGTTTTTCACTGAACTTTTTTATGAATCGGCCCGCATTGTTAAGTGACAACACCGCGAAGTGTCTTTCTAGGCGAGGTTGACGCTTTGTAAATCAATCTTGACTGTCTCTCTAATCAGACCAAGTGCCTCTGAACAACGTTTTAACAGGACGTCACTCACCAAAATGGAAAACTTTTCCCTATTTCTCTGAGTATTGTAGGTCACTTTAAAGCGCAATGTTCACGCATGGTTGATATGCAAATAGTTGATAAATTTCAGAAGAAACATACTACATTTCGCTTCGGCATTTACCTTACCTGACGTTGTCGACCAATCAACTTGTAACTACGATATCCCAATCATCCATTCGTTATGTACTAGTCATGATTGAATGGTTTGGAAATATGTTTCGTCATCCTCTTCGGAGCTTTGGTTAGACTTTGCTGCCACCTGCCAGGTCTTAGGCTTAAATTTTTTTCGATATTTGTGAAAAAAGGAAAGAATTACAATCTCATGAATTTTCGAGCTTCACACCTGCTTTTTTACGTTGCCAGAGGTGCGTGCGTATTATGTATTTCAAAAACTTATAAAAAAGCCCAGAAGCTCATATAGTAGCTATGCATAATACAATAAAAAAAAACCCTGAAGCTCATACAGTAGATCTACATAATACTGTGATACCCACGCAGTTGTTAATATGGCACGGCCTGGACCACTAGTATAGGAAAATTTTCCATGGAACGACGTAGGACGTCATACTGTGTGAAAGCTCTACTATCTCTTACCTTTACGAGGGGGGTCCATTCGTTCAGTTTTTTTTTACCAAATGATGGTTTGTGGCTGTAACTATAATACAATAGTAGCTTCTGAAACGATGTAGCATACGTTTTTCGCTATCGTATTGGAGTCAACATGCCGGGTTAATCGGCCGTTCAGCCTCTTATTACAATTACATAAAGAAAGCGGGCATTGTTATTCTATATGAGCTGATTTGCGCTGGACAACGGTTTCTGTTAAACCTTCCTCTTCGCTTCTATTTTCAGTACTTTCTACGTAAATAATAATACTTAAATAAAAAGCAAACACTACAAAAAGTTCTCAGCCCAAATATGAAAAATTTCGGTTGTAAAAGAATATTAGTACATAATTTCCACAAACATCGCATGCCCTAATTAGAGTGATAATCAGAGATCTGTTCGTTATTAAACACAAATCGCTTGTTATGTGTAATATTCGCAAACTGTTTCAGTCACCCTGTAGGATACGCTCAGAGATAACTGTCTAACCTTACTCAAAACGACAGTTGCGACAAAGTTTCCGTTGCGGGGTTTATGTTCCGGATCAATAATTTCACCGGCACGAGCCTGATGTTAAAAGTCCGGAGCTTGTATCGTAGGCACTGCGCTCGTGCAGGACATGTTGGTTTCGGCATATGCGCACTTCTCGATCCGTAATCCTCGCAAATTGAGACATTTTGCAAAGTTTGGCAGAAAGGATGTATGGTGTCTCCTTTTTTTTTATTAGTTGCCCCTATCGTCGGAACGATCGTCCAGATGCCATCATGAAGTGTTTTTCCGCTTCAAACGCTTTGACGACCTAATAGGTAACGCCCTCAGATAGATCTTTTGGCGTTAATCTGAATAGTTCGCCATTGAAAGCACATGAATTTTTTGCTATCATTAATTGAAAAATTTGGCTGCAGGGTTGGAAGATAGATGTTAGCTAGCATTTGCTTTTTTTCCTGAACGTCTAGTACCTCGCTAAGAAGGTAACGCTGAAATACAGTTCTAAAAGCGATCCGCATTCATATAGTTATATACTATTTTGAATGACAAGCGAAAACACGCAAGTTAGCTTTTTTGGGAAACAAATACGTTTATAACATAATGTAGGGTCCAAGGGGTGACACGTTTGTACTTCTTACTTTAAAACGTGGAAACCTGGTAGTGCCCTGAATACGTAGCTCAGTTATGTTATGACTAGTGATTACGGTTGCCGCTGAAGTCAATATCTACGCCTTCCAAAAATACGTCAAGTACAGCAATTCTTAACGAAATAAAAAGCGCTAACGAATTAGCAAAAATAAATCAGGCGGACGCAAATTTTTCTGTTTTCCAGTAAATACTTGCCGGGGCCTTGCAGTCGGTACGTGTTGAACTTATAACATCGCTTTCCTGCATTGCATTCTAATGTCACTTCGCTTACACTTACACCAGTTTGAAAAACATACTGTACACTTCATTCGTATTCAGGCGGGAGCGATTGGAATTATTTTATGCATCAAGTGGTCTCATGTTTTGCTGTGATGGGTTTTAAATTTGTTAACCTTCTTGTGTTTTATATTTAAAAGAGGATATTATGCCGGCATATTATTACATGCATATTCTCTACCATTCAGGTCGGTATTGTAGGGCGTACCGGCGCAGGAAAATCTACTCTCACCCTGGCTTTATTTCGTCTTATCGAACCTGCTAAAGGGCGAATCGTTATCGATGATCTGGACATCAGCCAGATGGGATTACACGACTTGCGTGAGAAGCTAACAATCATTCCTCAAGATCCCGTGCTCTTTTCTGGTCCGATGCGCATGAATCTCGATCCATTCGGAAAGGTTAGTCAGCTGTTTAACAATACGTCTTCCAAGAAGCCATGCGCATTATTATGTCCTTATAGCCAAACATGTTACTCCTTTTACAGGTACATTGGATTCGCTCTCCCGATTCTCATACTTGTATTGTTTTTACGTCCTTCGTGAAATTTTAGCCCCTTGAAAGTGGTTAATTTGCTTATAATGGTTCTTGAGAGAAACATGGTTATTTCTCAATTATCCATTTCTAAAATTTTATGTGTTGCATATTTATAGGTATTGAAAAAAATTGCTGCTGTTTGTTAATCAATACGGTTTCTGATTACCATAACATTTTTCATTGATCGATTATAAAACGAAATCAACAAAGCATCTCAGGTTTCTTAAATAAAAAGGGAAGGCATGAGGACCGCTGCTATGGCTTTCTTTAAAAGGTAACAAGTCTTTAATATCAGATACGCTTAGTTAAAATTATTCTTGTTATGGATAAGTAATAAATATTCATTCCTGCTGCATCGAGCAAAAGCTTCGAAAATGAAATGCCTTGCACCGCCATTTAAAAAAGTACAACAGTTGCTATGTCACAGATCTTACATTTCATGAATAAATGTATATTATAGGAAGATGCATTATATTTCAAACACGCTTGTAAATATATAAATATTTTATGAGTATCATTATTACATTATTACCAATAAACTAATACGATGGTGAAAATCATCATTTGTTTAATCTGCGAATTCCTTTTGTCTCCAACAACGGTATGTTGGGCTGAACTTTGTGTGTTATAAAATACAGCACTATACATGCTCTTTCTTGTTGAACTAGAAAATTGATGATACTGAGTAAGGCTTCTAATGCATTTTTACTATTGCAGTGTACAGATGAAGATATTTGGCGTGCATTAGAACATTCCCACCTGAAGGTGTTTGTGAGTTCTCTAGACAAAGGCCTAGACCACGAAGTCGCAGAAGGCGGTGAAAATCTTTCGATCGGGCAGCGACAGCTCATTTGCCTCGCCCGTTCTCTTCTGCGAAAAAGTCGTATCCTTGTTCTGGATGAGGCTACAGCAGCAGTTGATTTCGAGACAGACGAGCTCATTCAAAAAACTATCAAGACGGAATTTCACCAGTGCACGATTCTTACTATTGCACATCGACTCAACACCATTATGGACTATGACAGGTCAGCCACACGAGAGGTGACACATATGACAGGTCAGGAAACACGTGCATTATAACAGTATATTTGTTGTGTTCGGCTTCAAATATTCTCTGAAATATTGCTTTTAGCGTAGTACATTCAGTAAAATGAGCTGTTATGGAGGTTATACAGAAGTTTATACCTTATACCTTAAGTCCCCTAAGGACTAAATATTTTTTTCGAGTTAAATATGCAAGGCGTATCACTATCAATAGTTCTTTGTTCGAGCTTATTGTGCCAGTTCTAACAACTCTAAAATGATTTTAGCTTATTCAAGTTTAACATCTTTTTAACTATTTATGCTCAATAAATTAGTACCAAATTACATTCTTTATAATTTTAAATGAGCCCTGTACAAAAAGTATCATTTTTATTCCAATATCGCATTACTATTTTCAAAACGTATACCAACTTGTAGACCTATCGTTGAAATACTCTGTGGTCACTGGTTTGCTATCAGTTTTTATTATACTATCAATTGGCCTTACTGGTTCTTCGTAAACGTTTGTGTAATCACACTCTCATTATTCAGATCAGGCAGCTTCAAAGAAGAAATAGTCTCTAATTACGCTATTTGATTGGATAGGGTTGTTGCTATATTAATTCATGAAGCGAGAAATAATAGAACTCCGATCTTCTTACGCTATTAGTTGTATTATTACGTTATCATCTTAAAGATTTTATTTTTATTGGTTACCATAATATCTGACCTATTCTCTTTTAAATTGACAGGGTCATGGTCCTTGACAACGGGTATATCAAGGAATTCGACTCACCCACAAATCTGCTAAAGAAGGAAAATAGTATCTTCTATTCGATGGCAAGGGATGCTAACCTAGTTTAAAAACAGAAAGGCTTGTGGAACGCCGCGGAAGTAGAAACAATTTGCGATTCCAATATGATAAGATTTTATTTTTATAAAATTAAGACTTCTAGCTTTGGCTTGCAATATACCTTCTATTTCGCATCAAACGAATTTTATATGGAGGTTCTTAAAGTAACTTAATATCCGTCCCATAACTTATCTAATCTTTTATAAGCTCTTATATGACATTAGTCCTTAGTTTCAAAATGTACGAATTACTGCGATTTAAGTATAGTATTCTGATTTAACACAGGTAAATATTTCATATATTTGAGCTATTAAGCCTGACTACTGATTAAATATTTTAAATGTAATGTGAAATACCTCAAACTATGCGTAGATATCAATTTCATGTTTTATGATGTTTATAATGACACGGCATGCTAAGATTGCTGTACATATGCTACGTACGCAATAATGCGTTCTAATCCATACCATAAAACCTTACTATAAAATCGCCATTGTTTTCATTTTTCTATATTACTAAATCTATAAGTTTATATGCTCATATACTTCCGGGAAATTGCGGTTGATTTCCGTACCGCTTAAAGGTTAGAAAATAATTTCTCATTTTCTCTAGTGGATTTTTGACAGTTGAAGTTTTGGAATCCGTTTTGTATAAGACTGAATTCTGGATAGATATGACACGCATTTTTCATCTAAATAAATTGTTAGTTTTTTAGATTTTTAGCAAATGATTTTTCTTTAGTTAAACTAGTAATTAACGAGATTAGCTTTGATGTAGGATGCGTGATTCAATTGGAATTATGCTAATTAAATTTTTGCGCATGGAATGAAGGAGATTTCGGGTGAATGGATGCGATGGTTCCGGTTTTGTACTGAAATTTTGAAAAAAATGGCAACAGGGTGAGTAATCAACTGAGTATTTTGATTTAGACTCATCTCAGAGCGGGCGGAACTTGATTTGGCTCTGGTTTATCTTTATTTATCTTTAAAGATAGCGTGCTAGAATTACGGACGAAATGTTATTTCATAGGAAAATATCATGGCCGTTCTTGCGATAAAAGGTGCGGACAATACCCTAAAAGGAGTTAGATATGTAAGACGTATTACTAACAATTGTTTATTGTTGGAGCTTGGTACACCAGCTCTGACAACCTTAAAATGATTATATTCTACCTTATTCAAGTTTAATACTTTTTTACTATATATGTTTAGTAATAGTATCGAGTTACTCAAATAAAGATAAGCCATAGAACGTTCTCAAGTGCTCCACTACAATCTATATTATACTGTACATTTTTTCATTTTAAACTTGGCCTTATTCATACAAACAGTATCATTATTACTCCGATGTCGTATAGCAAATTGTAATGGTATAGTTGAAATACATTGTGGTCATTGGTCTTTGCGTTTATATATAATTACACTATCATTATTCAAGTAAGGCAATTTAAAAAAAAATAGCCTGTAACGCTACGCTTTTTGATTAGGTAAGGCTGTCGCTCCATTGATTTATTAAGTGAGAGATAATTGAACTCCAATCTTGTTATCTTATAATTGTTTCTATTATTATTATTAGTATTATTACTAATAATATAAAGGCATAAGTCCAAAAGCCCAAAGTATAATAGGCATTTAAGTCTTCCAATGATCACTATCCTCAGAGTGTACATATGAGTATATTTGGTAAGAGTAAAAAGTAGCTAAACGAATCACCAAAATTTCGGCTTTCGAATCTTCTTGGAATTATATCTGTACGTACATTTAATCGAGCACGAAACTAACTAAAATCGCTAAAATATATTTTCGTGTATCGACTATAGTTGGTTAACTGCCTGATTCAAGCATGAAGCCATACCGTTCTAAAAGCTTTTATTAATTTGTTTAAATGCCACTAACCGGGCGGCGATAACTGCTCGGGTTCCATAAAGAAGGAAATTTACTTAAATGTGCAATTAACGCGGAGTCGTTATAAAATCGGTTATTTCGATTTTTCTTTAGATTCTTCTTAATATGTAAAAACATAGCTCGTAGGTAATTTTTTTAGCGCATTCGGAGTTACTACACTTTTGGCTGTATTTGATATAGAAGCCCTAGCTTTTTAATGGAAAAATGCTTAGTAGATTTGGGCTCAGATAACACTCATTTAACAGAATTCTGATATTCTTATAAAAAAACGTTTCAATTGTTCGCTAAACCCATATGTGTCCAGGTATTCAACTGTTTTCTGTTATAATTAAGAGAAATCGGTAACTGCCAGTACTTAACTCCAACAGTAACTTAAGTAACAGTAACTCCAACTTTATTAGGTTTTTATTATGAATTTCGCAAATATAGGTGCCGCTTTAAGTGACATGTGTCCTGCAAGCCTCGAACCGGGGCTCCATGAGTCAGGGTACCAGGAACTACACCTATGCTGTCTCGCTAGACCTTCTGCCAATTATTCCGACCGTAAAAATTATAACTACGTCATGTTCTTATACTTGGCCCGTTTGAAATTAAGTTTTTATTTGCGTAAGTGCACACATGAGAAAATAGTACCTTTATAACGACGATTTCGCACTTACTTTGAACGCTACTCCTTTGAGATACGGGTCTCCCATGAACATTTATGATCTCCTAGAAATTTCCCGTAGATAATTCATTGTTTCAGTTAAATTACTTGCCAGCTGTGTTTTCTACCTCCTTTCTCCCTCCATTATTGTATTGCTTCATAACAAGCAAAGACGCTAAGTGTTATTGGCCGTTACAGGTCATATTTAAGGTCTGGAAACATCTTTACAAGAACACAAGCATTTTGAGAGCCTCATTCGTCTAAATTTTGGATCTGTGCTTATATTACACAACAACTCTAGGTACAGAAGTCTTACAGGTATGTCCAGCTAACAAATTCGAGCTGGCCACCAGGATTACCACACCACGTATTCTATGGGAACTAGCAGTTTTGCAACCAATTAACCAAGTCGCCGCCGCAATGTATACTGCACCCTGGATACCTGTTCCTTATTGGTATGGCGTTCCGTGTATTGTACCGCAATATCAATGAAGCTAAGGTAACTTCGACCGACTACAACGGGAGTGCTCGAGAATGTTCTATGCACTGGCAAAACTTTTTTGTGCATGCACATATTGATCCATGCCTGTACCGGAGGACTCAATGTGAATATCAACTTGTTTTAATAATTAACTCAGTCGACGATAGTTATTATCGTGCTAATTAATGTAAGTCTAGTTTAGTATGATATCATAATGATAGTTTATTCAATATAGCTGATATTTATTCATTTTTTGCTCAACCTTATCATAAAGTAACATACATGTATATATTCATAATACGCGGGTACGGTAGAGAGTGGCTTAGATACGGACTGCTGGCACTTATGTAATTTTGTATAAATTCTTTCTTTGTATAAGTTATTTCATGGTCCGGACTTTCTGCAACATTTACATGTACCGAGCCGTAATCAATGCTAACTGTTTTTCACCATAAGGATGACTCTGGTGTTTCTAAAAAGTCACGAAAAGAGTTCTACGAAGGAGTTCAAACTGAATCTCGATCTTGCCGGCTTTATTACGCATCTAAGCACAAAAGCATTGGGCTAGAAACTCGAGGATCACGGAAGTGTGGAATAAATGGCGACTATAAGTCAAGCCATCAAGGACCAAAGTAAAAATGCGATTTCATAAACTTACGCGACTTTTAAGCATCATGATTGAGCGTAATGAAAAAGCAAACCATATCTTTACGTTTGTCGTACGCGAGTGTTGAAATCGGCAGCTCCTTGCAAATTAACTGACAATGCTTGTGAAATGATCGTGACTGATAGCTTAGTATAAAACCGACTGTTTCTCGGCCTGAAGGGTTGATACCATTGAATGTTTTTTCTGCAGAGCTGCAGATAAAGCATCTTACAATAAATGCGGATTACGGGAGGCAGCGTCGCAGTGTTGCAGGCCTTTACATCAAAGAACAAGGCTCGTGCTATAATATCAAATTCGTAAACAGGTTAAAAAGGCAAGAAAAAGCAGTCCAATACTAATCACATAGCAGCGCAGTGTCGCGCAGATAAAGTGCTGCTCGATGTCTTCCGTTTCAATGTAGGGTGTTGCGGGTTGCGGGCAACACGGTACCACATTTGCGCGGCCACATTCTATCGCGACAACATACCTTGACTAGCGTTTCGGCGATCTTTAGGTATCTCTAAGAACTATGACCTACACAATGAATTTTGAATAATTACATAGATAAAAGGGGCTTAGAGGCAAGTAGATACAATAGTATGTCAAGTCTCCGCAAACATACACGAGCTTCTATCAAGGATAAAGCGCCCACGTACGGTGTTTGACAAATTCTATTTGAGAACTACTGTGAGTTTACTGTTTCAACTATGATCATGCAGTGTTAGAAACTATTGCGGCGGCCTTCTTATTCTCTCCAGAGCCTTTTGCACCGCTATTATATAGGTTATCCATACACTGTTAACTGCCATGTTGAGTATAAGCCGAGACGACAACAGCTGCTCCGTGCAACCGCCCATCTTACAGACAATAAAACGTGCAAACAGAAACATCACTTTGAGACACGGCAGAACTTACATATACACCACGTAAAGAGCGTCGGGTTATAGATTACAGTTAGGTATTGTTGACTATTCGGCAGACTTTTGGTTTGGTGATAAAATTTTATCTCCGCAGATTGACTGCACCAAGCATCTCTATTGTGACAACCTTCAGCTTCGGTGGGTCTTCGTAAAACGGTCTCCGGCGTTATATGAAGTGTCATTAAGTACTGCCGCATATCTAAAACGTAGGGAGATGTACTGGGAGAAAAAGTAACTATCGCGGTAGATTTCTGGCCTTTTATTTAAAAGAGCCCGTGGTTGGCAAAATTTAATTGAGGAGAGTTAGCACGGCAGAGCATCTCTCCAGCCAATGTCCCCCACAACAAATCCTGAAATATAGGTATAATCTTAAATATGTAATTTAAGAAAGCTGCAGTGTCCTTCTCTCAAGCTTTTCGGGGCTGACTACCAGTCAACATTTAACAAGCTTTATCTTAATAGTATAAGTCATATGAGAAATCATTTTCAATAAAAAAAAAGTATTATTAATCTTTTCTTTTCGAATAATTTTAAAATATCAAAATGAAATAAAAATAAATCATCTTTATTTGATTGTGGATTCGACTCATATTGTTTAACTCGTAATCCATTTAGTCT